>CM060631.1:31419299-31554299 GCA_030578275.1 Meda fulgida | reverse complement strand
GCCGTTGCCATGAAAAACAGAGCGTTGCCATGGACACAGTTCAGAGAGACGGAACGGACTATTTTCTTTAGCGAAAGCAATACAATCGTTTTTAAATCAGTAAACTCTTTTTTAAATCAATATTTTGTGTCAAATTATTGATTTATTTGGTAGGTAGCCATGTAATAAGCGGGATAATGAATGATTTCTGACAGGGCTAGTGACACTGTAGCTTTACTCTCAAACACTGTAATGCAGTCATTTAACACTAGATGGCAGTATTGGTCACAGTAACTGAGGTTCGACAAGTTCCTTAAAATACTTCAAGAGAGTGTGTGTGTGTGTGTGTGTGTTGCTCATAACATACCAGAAAAGATAAACTCAACTCTTTTTATTTTGTTAAAATAAGTTTAATCACTAATTCACTATTCTGTCATTTTCTTTAATAAGTATTTTGAATATGTTACACCTTTAAAATGTATTCAATTTGACATTACAACCGATGAGACACACACACACACACACACACCAAATGTAATTTTCTCTGATCTAACTGTTATGACCATAGACTGTAAAAATTGACAGGTTTCTAGTTGCATGAGAAGATTTTGATGCAACAATGCTGTGCATCCTCAGAACGACATGTTATGTATCAAGTTTTGTTGATTGTGGACCTTGCATTGAACAGATGTTGGTCAATTTGTCAAAATGGGCGACACCAAACATTTTGTTCATGAATTTTTTTTTTTTTCGCCTTTTCTTTTTTCAGGCCCGGGTAAAACTGTAAAACCAGTGAAGTCTTGTAGAGCTTGACTCAAGGATTCAGAGGAAAAAGTTATTTTGGATTTGGAAAATCTCTATGACTTATAATCTCCAGCCCTATAGTGTCTAAATGTAAGAATCTGACATAAATACATGACTCGGTTAGGAGAAAATGTGACTCGCTATCATTCCAGAAATGAAAGACGCAAAACAAAAACCTCCAGAAATGTTATTTTTGTATTAAATTCAGCAAGTAACTCGTCCTCAGTCCGACTACAGTTTTGAATACACCTGACGTATGTGTCCTATCGACGAGAGGTGCTGCTGGTTAATGATGGACTATAAAACAGGCTATACAAAACTATATAAATTAAATCTATTGACTTACACTGACACCAGTCATATCTAGAGATCAGAATATGAAAGAAACTTTTCAACTCTTTCAACTAGGACATTCAAATATGCAGGAGTGGAACAAGTTGCCATTGGACATTAAGGTTTTAACGGATAATGTTGGTTTTAGTATAAGTGTGAAGAGACTGTTTTTAGATAGGATGGCTTAATAGATATGGATATATGTGTATTTATTATTTGTGACAGTTATTTTTGTGTGTTTGTCATGAAAATGTCTCGTTAAAAAAAAAAAAAAAATCAAGAACCAGAATGGAAATACGTTAATGTTACTTTGTTGTGTTTTCATTGACATAGAAGTTGTAACAATATTGTATTGCTACTTTTTATGTCAAATAAACTCATACTCAAACTTCAGTAAGTAACTACACCTAAAATGCATTTGAAATCTAGTTATTATTGTCACAAATGTTTCACCACTGTCTTTTCACAGCAGTGACATTGCCAGGGATGGTGCAGATGTGAAAGTCGAGTCCAAACGTGATTCCCTCCTGAACATCCAGACAGCGGACGGGTCCTATCAGGTGAACGTGACACCTGGAGTGAGTCTAGTGGAGACGTCATGCCAGAAAAGCCCAGGATCCTCTGAACACGGATCTCTCTTCAGACTGCGTCTACGGGTGCAGCAGGAGTCAGGTACACGATCTGCTCTTTCTAGAGGTCCGCCCATATTGAGCTTTTTTATAACCCATACCAATTATTTGCATGTTAATGTGCCCAATAAACAAACCGATATTTAATGATTGTTTTATTTCAGTTTTTGACCATTTTAACAGCACTGAACTAAACAAACTGTTTTATTAACACTTTTTAAAATCCCCCAATAATTGTGTCCCTTAAAACTCATCTTTGATCCCCAAAATGACATATTTAAGCGTTTTTTCCTTGGAAAAACTTTCATGCCTTAAAATAGCTTGAATGTAATTCGACACCCTTGCCTCATTTAGTATATGTGGTTCTATGAATATGCAAATGAGCCCCGCCTCCACTCACTCGCTCACTCAGAGATCCACTGGTTGACGATCACTCGTTGATCTGATTGGTTACAAGGTAGTTTGTGACGTCAGAAACACCAGCGATTTCAAAGCGTGTTTTTGAGACTGTCTTTGGTTCACTGCAGTTTTAAGCAGAAAATACTCAGCAATGCTGTCGACTTATGAACTTACACGTGTGTCTTAAAGCATATTAAAAACACAACATATGTCTAAACAACATTAAAACTTGATTTTCACCACAGGGGGACTTTATTTACTGTCAGTTTCACTCCCTCCTTATATACAAAACAAAACACCCTCTAAAATGAGTGATTTCAATAAATGAAAGAGTGTCTGAAAGCGTGTAAAAACTAAAATATATATTGCACTGTCACTGTAAATATTACTATTATCGATTATCGGTCAATCTCTGGCTCTTTCAGATTATTACCCATGAGCACTTTCTCTCCGAACCCTGTCCAGCATCTGGAGGTCAGGTGGTCTTTAAAGAGTGACTCTTATTTGATTCTCAGATTGATCCTGATTGGATTTCCTTGAGGAATTTGAGTAAGAAGTGTGTGAGCTGCACACACACATGCGTTGGTGCAACTACATTATGAGGACTCTCCATAGGCGTAATGGTTTTTATACTGTACAAACTGTATATTCTATCCCCTTACACTGACCCTATCCCTAAACCTACCCATCACACACACACACACACACACACACACACACACTAAACCTACCCATCACACACACACACTAACCCTATCCCTAAACCTACCTATCACACACACACACACACTAACCCTATCCCTAAACCTACCCATCACACACACACACACACTAACCCTATCCCTAAACCTACCCATCACAGGAAACATTCAGCATTTTTACATTTTTAATAAGACATTGTTTTTTTTATGTTTTTTAAGCTATTTGAATTGAGGACTCATAAAAATGTCCTCATAAACCACGTTTAAGTTGTAATACCAGTGAAATACGCATATCTTTATACAAATTTGTGTCCTGATAAATAACATAAACAAACACACACACACACACACACACACACACACCAGATTAACAGAGATTGATGAAGAACAAAGAAAGCTCCAGTAATGTGACCTGCTGCTCTGAGTCTGAGCTTAACTTGATGTCAGAACAACTCAGAGTCAGCTGACTCAGAACAACCCAATTTACCCCTTAAAGCATTCAGGAGTTTTGACACAAAAGAGTTTTCTGAAAAATCTAAAAAACGGTTTTAGTATGGGAACCTAACTTAAAAATGTGTCAAAAATAACAAAAGATATTTAAACATTTTGTATCATCCTTTAGTTTAAGCACACTATAAACTGACTGTTTTTGAGCAGTCATTAGTTATAAGTTTAAAATAAATTTAAAGGGATAGTTTACCCAGAAATGATAATTCTGTCATAATTTACTCACCCTCAAGTTGTTTCAAACCTGAATGAATTTCTTTCTTCTCCTGAACTCAAAAAAGGATATTTTGAAGAATTCATAAATTCATACAGGCTTGGAAAAACTTAAGGGTGACCAAATGAATTTAATATTTCGAGTGGACTTAGACTATTCCTTTAAATCTACTTAATTAAGATTTCAATTGAGTTAATACTGGTCATTCTAATGTTATGTTCTTAAATTCTATATAACAACATATTCAAATAAAATGTCTCATTAATATTAATAAAAATGTTGTTTGCATCACACTGGCCTTGCCATAGTTTTATGTGTAATTTGAAATTTCAAAGAATTTAATTAATTAAAAAATTAAGTGTGGTAATAACATGTTAAAATGCAAAACTTTAATTAAAATGTTTGCACATTCACTCATTTTCAGAGAAAATATTAGTCGGATACAATGTTTTTTATTGAAAAATTTTAAGTTATGACTGTTGTATAAGCATTATGCATTATAAGGGTTAAGTCATTTTTGTTTGGTAAATTGTGCATGTTATTTATACTGTTTGTTATTTCTGACAATCTGTCTTCACTTGTTTCATTACTGGATTACTCCGCGTTTTTTAATGAATCTCTTGACTGAATGATTCAATGAAAATTATTTTTTTTCACTTGTCGCCACCTACAATGTAATCGATGCAATCTTGATTTGAAGACTCAAGATACTTAAAGTTGGTTTGCGCTATTTTGATCGCTTCCATAGACATTTGTGTTTATATCCCTAAACTTTTAGCCCAGTACTTCTGTGATCATTTTTGTAACACAGTAATAACGATACTGACACTGTGGTTGAAAAGACTGCATGGGAGTTTGAATCGAGATTGCAATCTTTTAACGATTAATCATGCCGCTTTATTGGATAAATGTATGGATCATGGAAGGATAGATAGATATATAGATCATAGACAGACAGGCGGATGGATGGATGGTTGGATCATGATGTGTGCCTATTATCAACTACACACAATTGACACTGAATGGTACAATAAATACACAATGTACACACAATGAATGAACCACGATTATCTTTATGCCCCAAACGTCTGCTTTGGTTTGGTTATTTTGTGTTTCTTACTCCAGAAGCTCCTTGCAGTGTAATTGGTCGACTGCGGGTCAATGTGACGTATTCCTTCCAGTGCCAGTCTTGCGGGTCCATGGTGCTTCAAGACAGGTTAGGAGTGCTGCTTTTTTATTACCTGATTTGGTTAAGTAATGCATCAAATAATAGTTATAAGTTCAACCAGACACATTATTTTTAAAGTGTTGATTGAGACAAAGTAAGACTATCTTCTTAATCTTAAAGGGCTTTTGGGCGAGTTCTTCCTTTGCCCAATGGAAACTGGAATGCATTAGTGGACGACTGGTGCTGCCACCCCGATCCCTTCGCTAACAGAAAGCTGCTCCCACGAGATGGAGACTGTCTGCTTGGTGACACCTTTATTCTGTTGGCACGGGACATCAGCTGTGAACAGACCCTCACACGGGAAGGGAGCTCGTCTCAGAAAGCCTCTGCTGAGGTAAAGACTTATGATTAAAGTGCCGCTATTATGCTTTACATTTCCTGCAGTGTGTGATAAAGCTGTTCGTGAATGTAAAAGGTCGATATGTTTTAAAGTTATCCCAAAACTTAAAAACGATTCTGAAGTGCCTGAAACGAGTCGTCAGTAATTCCCGTCTTTCTTCCTGCACGGATATATGTAGGTTTGCAACAAATTTGCATAATGCCAGCCTGTTCTTCATTGGCTGTCAGTGAACAGCAAAAAAATACTTTGCCCCGCCCTCAAACATGTTAGTTGTAGTTGAGACTGGAAGAGTTTGGTTTGTGTTGTTGATATATCGAGAATGTATAATATATATTTTCTGCGCTCCAAAATTAAATCCACTTTGATGCACTTTCAAAAGATGAGGACTCTTGCTTGAATTGAAACAGGAAAATCAGAGCAGAGTAGACCAGTCACAAGAGACTGGACCATCTGACCAATCACAACAGATTGGGCCATCTGACCAATCAGAGCAGAGTAGACCAATCACAACAGACTGGACCATCTGACCAATCAGAGCAGAGTAGACCAATCACAACAGACTGGAACATCTGACCAATCAGAGCAGAGTAGACCAATCACAACAGACTGGACCATCTGACCAATCAGAGCAGAGTAGACCAATCACAACAGACTGGGCCATCCGACCAATCAGAGCAGAGTAAACCAATCACAAGAGACTGGAACATCTGACCAATCAGAGCAGGGTAGACCAATCACAAGAGACTGGAACATCTGACCAATCAGAGCAGGGTAGACCAATCACAAGAGACTGGAACATCTGACCAATCAGAGCAGGGTAGACCAATCACAAGAGACTGGAACATCTGACCAATCAGAGCAGGGTAGACCAATCACAAGAGACTGGAACATCTGACCAATCAGAGCAGGGTAGACCAGTCACAAGAGACTGGACCATCTGACCAATCACAACAGATTGGGCCATCTGACCAATCAGAGCAGGGTAGACCAATCACAAGAGACTGGACCATCTGACCAATCAGAGCAGAGTAGACCAATCACAACAGACTGGAACATCTGACCAATCAGAGCAGAGTAGACCAATCACAAGAGACTGGGCCATCTGACCAATCAGAGCAGAGTAGACACATCACAACAGACTGGAACATCTGACCAATCAGAGCAGAGTAGCCCAATCACAACAGTCTGGAACATCTGACCAATCAGAGCAGAGTAGCCCAATCACAACAGACTGGACCATCTGACCAATCAGAGCAGAGTAGATCAATCACAACAGACTGGGTCATCTGACCAATCAGAGCAGAGTAGACCAATCACAACAGACTGGACCATCTGACCAATCAGAGCAGAGTAGCCCAATCACAACAGACTGGACCATCTGACCAATCAGAGCAGAGTAGACCAATCACAACAGACTGGCCAATCTGACCAATCAGAGCAGAGTAGATCAATCACAACAGACTGGGCCATCTGACCAATCAGAGCAGAGTAGATCAATCACAACAGACTGGAACATCTGACCAATCAGAGCAGGGTAGACCAATCACAAGAGACTGGACCATCTGACCAATCAGAGCAGAGTAGACCAATCACAACAGACTGGAACATCTGACCAATCAGAGCAGAGTAGACCAATCACAAGAGACTGGGCCATCTGACCAATCAGAGCAGAAGAGACACATCACAACAGACTGGAACATCTGACCAATCAGAGCAGAGTAGCCCAATCACAACAGTCTGGAACATCTGACCAATCAGAGCAGAGTAGCCCAATCACAACAGACTGGACCATCTGACCAATCAGAGCAGAGTAGATCAATCACAAGAGACTGGGTCATCTGACCAATCAGAGCAGAGTAGACCAATCACAACAGACTGGACCATCTGACCAATCAGAGCAGAGTAGCCCAATCACAACAGACTGGACCATCTGACCAATCAGAGCAGAGTAGACCAATCACAACAGACTGGCCAATCTGACCAATCAGAGCAGAGTAGATCAATCACAACAGACTGGGCCATCTGACCAATCAGAGCAGAGTAGATCAATCACAACAGACTGGAACATCTGACCAATCAGAGCAGGGTAGACCAATCACAAGAGACTGGACCATCTGACCAATCAGAGCAGAGTAGACCAATCACAACAGACTGGAACATCTGACCAATCAGAGCAGAGTAGACCAATCACAAGAGACTGGGCCATCTGACCAATCAGAGCAGAAGAGACACATCACAACAGACTGGAACATCTGACCAATCAGAGCAGAGTAGCCTCAATCACAACAGACTGGAACATCTGACCAATCAGAGCAGAGTAGCCCAATCACAACAGACTGGGCCATCTGACCAATCAGAGCAGAGTAGACCAATCACAACAGACTGGACCATCTGACCAATCAGAGCAGAGTAGCCCCATCACAACAGACTGGACCATCTGACCAATCAGAGCAGAGTAGCCCAATCACAACAGACTGGACCATCTGACCAATCAGAGCAGAGTAGACCAATCACAACAGACTGGCCCATCTGACCAATCAGAGCAGAGTAGATCAATCACAACAGACTGGGCCATCTGACCAATCAGAGCAGAGTAGACCAATCACAAGAGACTGGAACATCTGACCAATCAGAGCAGGGTAGACCAATCACAAGAGACTGGACCATCTGACCAATCAGAGCAGAGTAGACCAATCACAACAGACTGGAACATCTGACCAATCAGAGCAGAGTAGACCAATCACAAGAGACTGGGCCATCTGACCAATCAGAGCAGAGTAGACACATCACAACAGACTGGAACATCTGACCAATCAGAGCAGAGTAGCCCAATCACAACAGACTGGAACATCTGACCAATCTGAGCAGAGTAGCCCAATCACAACAGACTGGGTCATCTGACCAATCAGAGCAGAGTAGACCAATCACAACAGACTGAGCCATCTGACCAATCAGAGCAGAGTAGACCAATCACAACAGACAGGACCATCTGACCAATCAGAGCAGAGTAGACCAATCACAACAGACTGGACCATCTGACCAATCAGAGCAGAGTAGACCAATCACAACAGACTGGCCCATCTGACCAATCAGAGCAGAGTAGATCAATCACAACAAGACTGGGCCATCTGACCAATCAGAGCAGAGTAGACCAATCACAACAGACTGGACCATCTGACCAATCAGAGCAGAGTAGCCCAATCACAACAGACTGGACCATCTGACCAATCAGAGCAGAGTAGACCAATCACAACAGACTGGCCCATCTGACCAATCAGAGCAGAGTAGATCAATCACAACAGACTGGGCCATCTGACCAATCAGAGCAGAGTAGATCAATCACAACAGACTGGACCATCTGACCAATCAGAGCAGAGTAGACCAATCACAACAGACTGGCCCATCTGACCAATCAGAGCAGAGTAGATCAATCACAACAGACTGGGCCATCTGACCAATCAGAGCAGAGTAGACCCGACACTGTGAGAAAAGAGGCGATGCTGCAATGTTTATTAGGAGTAAATAATATATGTAAATATGTTTTTTGAACTTGGATGAATATAAACCTGTTAGGAGACCTCCAAACCATAATTAGGAACCTTTAAAATGGCATAATAGGGCATTAAAAATGAAGTTCTCTTTAGCACTCTTACTAATGCAACAAAGTGCTAAAAGTGTGATTTCTCAGAGCTGAAATGTTGAAGCTTTCTTCTAAAAGCTGAGCGCACACAAAGACAGTGCAGTTGTGATATTTCCACCCTAAGTAGTGCTCGGCTGTAACTCGGTTCTCACAGCCTCAGGGTTGACCGAGGAGGCAGATGGTTTCCTTTCATCACAACAAAGGCTGAAGAGGCGGAGAGGAAATGCAGTCTCAGGAACATTAGAGTCGGCCGGGCTGTGGAGGAGAGCCCATCATGTCTCTACGAGGGATTGATTCTCTTCCTCAGCCTCAGTCTGTGTGTAGCCCGTGGCCTCGCCCAGCAGTTACAGGCACACTTTTTCAGTCCTAAATGACTAGCACATAGTTTGTTTTCTTATTGTTTTCCATATTTTTATTATTATTTTATTTTTACATTTTTTTATATAATTTTTGAGAGTCTGATTACAAAAACAAAAGTCTCACCATTAAAAGCCACGTCCCAAGCACTTCAACTTAAATCAAACAAAAAAAAAGTACAGTACCCTAGTTGTATGCCTAGTTGTACACTGTAATGCATCCAGTGTAAGTTTTAAAATGAAATTATACATTCCTATGGCCAACTTTCCTTACTCCCACAAAAGAAAAATTTGAATCATATTTCAAGCAATTCAAAAGCATCATAGCAAACAGTGTGCATCTGAAGTGTCTCAGCTGAAGAGAATAATCCGTTATTTATCGGGATATCCGCCCAATCTTCTTATCGGACCAATAATAACATTACAAATATACATCGGCCGATGCCGATATGATGGCCCATATATCGTGCATCCCTAGTTGACAAGTTTGGAGTTGCAAACATTTTTTTAACATATTTTTGAACGCTGTTTCTCACCAAGGCTGCATTTATTCGATTAAAAATAGAATAAAAACTGTAATATAGTAATGTTTTCTATTGTAAAATGTAATTATTCCTGTGATTAAAGCTGAATTTTCAGCATCATTACTCCAGTGTCACATGATCCTTCAGAAATCATTCTAATATGATGATTTGCGGCTCAAAAATGATCAATGTTGAAAACAGTGGTGCTGCTTCATATTTCTGTTGAAGCTGTGATTTTTTTTTTTCAGGGTTAATTTATGAATAGAACATTCTAAAAAAAAATTGGAATAGAAATATTTTGTAACACTATAAATATCTTTACTGTGACTTTTGAAAATAATGTATCCCTGCTGAAGAAAAGTAATAATTTTGTTTAAATATTTTTTTTTTTACCTAGCCTATCCCCAGTTTGAACAGCAGTTTAAATTTTCTGTAAATTAAGGACAAAATATTGATTTGATCATTTTTAACTATAACTTTTATAATAGTTAAATGATTGATAATGACGAATTCAGTAAACACCATCAACATTTTTTTACACATTTTGTTAATGACAGACCTTTCATTTTCCTGAAGCTGGAAATTGAAAGGTTTTAGCTACGGAGCACTTACAGTTGCATGGCTGGAAATTGTTGCTGTTTCCAGCTGGGGGTGTTATGAATATGAATATGAATATGGCCGCCGAGTGAACTGATTGTGCACCTGTAATATGTATAACCATATAACCAGTGCCATATAATGCAGCCTATGAAGATGAGCCTCACACATGTCGTCTGCCCTCAGCATGTGTGTGTCCCGCAGCAGAAGCGTGTGATGCTGTCCTGCACGAGCTGCTCTGCAGTGCTGGCCGAGGAACTCTCTGCAGGTATGTAGAGGTATGCAGGTACATTTCACATGACTAGAAATGAAAAAAAACAGTGCTTTTTTATATATTTATAACCACACAACGTCGTATATAACCCCTGATGCATATGGGCCATTCATTTTTTCCGGCCTGAGACACTCTTGGATGCTTTGAAATGTTTTCAGACTCTCGGGTATTTATAAAAGTGCTGTGCTTTTGAAGCAAAAATAGTCAGATTGCAAAGGTCTATTTTTAGTGATTGTACGTTTTTTGTGTGTTTGTTTTTTGTTGATTGTGTTTTATTGCTACTATTTTAAAGGGATAGTTCAACGAACATACTGTCATGATTTTCTCACCCTCATGTTTTTACAAACTTCTGTGTGACACAAAAGGAGGTGCAGATGTTCATGTAGCTCTAGTATCTGTCTATGAGAAATGCACTGAAGTTCTCAAATCTTGTTGGCTCTTATGCTTACTCAGATGTCAGTTTTGATGTCTGTTCACATACTAGAGATTATGTGAGTTATGCCCACATCAGGTATTTTATGGCAGATTAACTGATTATGGCATTGTAGATTAACTGCAATGCACAGTGATATTTGTGTGTAGACAAGACAAGAGTGAATGTGGAGAAAAGAAGAGGGAATAAAGAGAAAAGGCTAATAATAATGATAATCGGTGGGTCTCAATCAGCTCTCTAGCTTCTTAGGTGGTGAATCTGTATATTGCGTACACAAATTCGAGCACTGGTTAGGACAGTAATGCACTCTGGCTCACTTTTGGAGACGAATGCCTCGTCACAACGTCCTCATTGTACAACATCACTACTGACATTTATGAACTAAAGCAGAACTGATATCGTTCTGACATTATTAATGTTATTTAAAGTACATTATCATAAATACTTTGCTTATTTCGGATACGTGTTCCACACTTAAAATATAGTGAATGTGAATAAAAGACTCAATTAAATCTGTTCATCATGGAAAGTGATCGAGCCTCTTCAGAAAATTTGGACTAAACCGCTCAATTCAAATGGATTAGTTTTGAAATCTCTTTATGAACTTTTTGAAGCGTTAAAGTGGTAGTTGTAGTTGTGTAGACTGTCAATGGAGGGACAGAAAGCTCTCAGATTTCATCAAAAAGATCTTCATTTGTGTTCTGAAGATGAACCAAAGTGTTACGGGTTTGGAACGACATGAGGGTGAGTAAATGATGACAGAACTATCCCTTTAACTCTGCATTACGCTGCCAAACCTGTACAGAAACCATTGTGCTTGATCTACTGAAGACGCACAAATGAAAGAACACAGACGCAGCCGGATCATTTCCATAATGACCAACGCAATGAATCTACCAAGAGCTGCATCCCGAAAATAGTTTTTTTTTTTTTTTTAATATTTGGCCTGGAAAACAATACTTGAGCTCTTTAACTTTGTTCTTTATGAAAAGAAAACTTGTTTCTATGGATTGTTGAAGGTGCAGATGTTAAATGAGAGGTAATCTCTTCTAATCTTACACCTCCAGCTGTTGATAATGTGTAATATACTGTGTTTAATATACTTCACTGTTGGTGTTTCAGAGGTGCTGAAGTTTTACATAACTGAAATATTAGTAAAGCCAGGTGAAGATGGAGGGTGTGATATAACACGGCTCAGTTTGGAGCCCAAGTCAGATTCAGTAAGGTTAGTGAGTTCATTGGATTGATTCATTTTGTTGTGATGTGTAGATTGTGTTTACGTAGCTTCTGTTTATTGTGTCTCCTACAGGCAGCGATTCTTGGAGCAAACCTTAGCCTCGAGGCTGGTCGAGCTGTCGTCTGCACAGAGTATATTCCGCTTTTCCATCCAAACGCCAGACAGTGCCGCTGTGATCTTGGTATGGACATTAAACCTCATGCACAGGGGAAACTCGAAAGATTTGAATATTGTGCAAAAAGTTCATGTATTTCAGGAATTCAAATTAAAAGGTGAAACTAATATATTGAGTATATATAACTATATACATATGCATGATTATACTTTTCAGAGGGCCGACATTTCTGTATTTAAAATCCATTTTTTTTTTTTTTTTTTTTATTTCATGTCATATTCTAATTTTCTGAGATTTTGAATTTGGGGTTTTCATAAGCTGTAAGCCATAATCATCAAAATTATAACTTTTGCTCGATATTCAAATTTTTCGAGTTTCACCTGTACAGTGTGTACAAAACTGTTCATTTTGGTCCATGTGTAAAGACGTCTCTCAAATGTCAACTTACAATGTTATTCAGGGTTTCTTGCGACAACAAAAAATCTCCAACTTACTGGAGTTTTCTGCAAATGTCTGTTATTGCAGTATGTCTGCATAGTACGTTTTTACATATGTCCCCTTTATATCCGACCTTCAGGTAATCACTTTCTGTTTTAATTATCAGCTGTGGCTTCTGAACACGGACACGTTGATCGCCTCATTTCCTGGCGAACGCTTCATCTCCACAGGTGAACATCAGTCATGCCGGGCTGTTCAAGCAGTCAAAGTGCTCTACGTCCTCTGCTCTGACAGCAAACTCAAAGAGTAAGCCATCAGTTCACCCTGACATCTGTTCATTTTACTCATACTCATTTCGAAATCTAATTAGATTCCTCCTCGTCTCTGATGTAGATCAAATGACATATGGTGTTTTGTTGAGTAATTTAAAAAGATGCACCCTGTTAACTCTGGGAGCATCTTTTTTAGACCCAATGTTAAGGGCACTTTTAAACCTTGGTAAACAACATTAGCATGACATAAAAATAAACATCACTAGTTTGTTACTTTTATGCTTAAAACAAGAAAAATATCTGCTTAAATGCAAAGGAAAAGATATATTCTGTGAAAACAAGTCTGTGAATCATACACAATTCTCACATGAATTTGTCTAGTGAAAATGTTTAGATATTTTTATTGGGAATCCAAAATACTGATTAAACCTGTAAAGCTTGAAATGCAAAAAAAAGCTTCAGTATTCTTGAAAGTTATTCTTTCATTTACTTAAAAAATATTTCACTGCAAAAAGACATAAGCTGAAGGTGGACATTTTCACAATGATACTAAAAGGCCTTTAGCTTGCTAAAGAAGTATAAAGTATAATTCAGACGACAGAAGGCATGCAGTAGATTATGTGCAAGAGGCTTCTCGGCAACGTTCATGATCACGTTGATCACTTAAAGGCAATAGGCTTCATAGGGTTAAGAAAAAGATGTTTCAGTGTTTACCAACCAACAACCAATACTTGCCTTGTTTAAATTTCACTTTATACATTCACAGAAACATGACATGATCTATACGCAATGTTTTGCAACAATGTGATACACAGTCATGCTAATAAAGCTCATTTGAAATTTAAAATAGAAATTAAAACTTTTAACATGCTCTTCTCAGTTTCAGCATCAGAGAGAAACAAACATGTTAACTAGATTGATAATGAGACAGTGTTTTTGTAGTGTTTCAGTACACATTTTGGATGCTATCTTTGACCAATGAATGTTAATACATTTATTATGTCATTATTATTACAAAGTACATTTGCACACATAAATACTGAAGTATTCTAATGTAAAAATACAAAAAGAGACTATTACTGTCATAACGTTTTAACAATATGCAGTTACTGCGTTGTGCCTTTGCAGGGCAGTATTTATTAACATTAGTAATTGTGATTTCAAAATCAGAAGTAGTCAATTGATCATTTAAAAATAATTAGTAATAAATTGAAGGAAATGCCACTGTAAAAACTGAAAATATGACCGCTAGTAGCCATAAATATACTGTAAATCCGCAAGCTCAGAGAAATGTCGGCACATTACTCTCATCCTTCTTCAAAGCGTAAAATGTTCCCTTTGTAAGAGCTTGAGGAGCCAAAGATGTGCTGGAATCAGCGAGTGAATCACAGAGGAATTGTGGGTGGGCGTTCTGCACTATATTGTCTCTCTGACACCAGAAGGTCGTCACGACTCTTTACACCCTTACCTCGTCTCGCTCTCCTTTTATTTCCAAGTGTACATTAACAGTGCCTCTTTTCCTACCCGGCGCTAAGAGATGCGTTTGAGTGTGTAGAGGTGTAGGGATCAAACATGATTCATGGAGCTCGTATACAGGCCCTGAGCCATTATGCTAATCAGAGGAAACTCTTAGGAAGCAGACTTTTGACTGTCCACATAATGTCTGGTCCACATCTCAGCTGCTCACTTAGGTACGTTCAGACAGCAGGTACATGTGGCCCAAATCCAGCACAAACCACATGGAATCTGATCTTTTCAATTCCGGTTTGTGCCACTTCCATATGTGGAACTAAATCTGACACAGGTCAGATGGTTTTCAATGCGACCTCAGTCTGAACCCAGCAAGCAATTTTGCGTTTAAAAGACGTCTAATAGCCGTCCGAACACAGCCCTGACGTCTAGGCTAAAACAAGACAAAATTTGGGCTGTCAGTGAAAATTGAATAGATGTCTAACAAGAATAGACTAGTCATTAACACATAGAACATGACAAAGAAATTAAACCAAACACCTTGTAATCACTGTTGACTTTGCTTACATTTTGGAATATCATACATCTCGCAAGTTATTTTGGCAAAAACGACATGTAACCAAATTCAAGGTTATATTGGCTAGAAAGGGGTTACTCATAGCCGGACTATATTGGGTCTATAGTTAACCTAGACGGTGAAATGACGGCTATTGCTTGCTGGGAACAGTCAAACCAGAATTCATGCGACTTTTACGTCACTCTTGATCGACATTCGTCAATTTTGCGCTCATAGGAGTCACTTCAAATATTTTACACACAAGTTATCAAGAGTTGCGAAGGGTTATCATTAAAGACAGTGATGTCACAACTCAAGTATTACAGTGACAGATACTAGTAGTGGGAAGTTCGGATCATTTTACTGACTCGGATCTTTGAATCTCATTCATCAAAATGAATTAATCTTTTTTTTCCGAGTCATTTCGTTCATTTCAGCAGAATGTATTTAAAATGTTACATGTTAGCCAAACGCTTCAAATGTTGATCACATTTAGAATAAGAAAAAAATTGCAATGCAAGGAAAAGGCCAGATTATAAGAAACAGAAACGATTAATTAATTTAACTGGGTCTTCAGATTATCTGTCTGTTCGTTTACCTCACCACCCGAACCTGTTCGTTCATCTCGTGACATCCTCATGAACTGAGCTATGCAGTCTGTTCGTTTACCTCACCTTTACCTCACATAAACTGAGCTATGCAGTCTGTTCGTTTACCTCACCTTTACCTCACATAAACTGAGCTATGCAGTCTGTAGTACCAGATACAGAATTGATTAGTTCATCTTTTGAGTCTTCGGGTTCGAGAAGTTCGTTCATCACGTGACAAAAGAACAAAAGACTCAGAAGAATCAGACCAGAAAACTCGAGAGGTGATCTAAACATTTCTCTTTCTGGTGCTGACAGCATAGTCTCTATGGGACTGACAGGAGGAACGGAAAACTTGGGAGTCGGACCCGGACCCGAACCCGAAGACTCAAGATGAACGAATCATTTCGGTTTCCTGCACGGCCTGTACGCAGTCAACACAAAATGAACGAATCACTCTCTGAGACAACTAAGTAGTCCCGAGTTCAAAATGAACAAATTATTCATGACCGACCCATCACTAGGATACAAGCAAAACATAAGGGCTCGTATCATAAATCTTTTTTTTTCTCACTTCCATCTCTTTGTTTTTTATATTGCCTGCGTCTGCGGCAGATCACACTATAAATAAATGTGCAAACGCTTACTGTAATGTCTGTCTTGTTTACTTCCGTATGATCCCATATACAATCCCGTATTTAAATGTTTTTGATGATTCAGCAAATTGTTTATTTTACAAATGAATGGTACTTTATTTCATTTGATTTCGGTAACACTTTATTTGAAGGTGTGTGCGCATAAGACTGACATGACACTGTCATAAACATGACATAACACCTGTCATGAACATGAAGGAGTCTTTATGAATGTTTATGACTGTTGTCATTAAGTTTCATTCGGTAAATTATGACACTTTTAATGCAAAGTCGACATTGTTTAAAATGTCTTTGTTATGACAACTTGACATTCCGTCGGTGTATGAATGAGTGTGTGAATGGGTGAATGTGAGGCAATATGTAAAGCGCTTTGATGGCCCAGTGGGTCTGTGAAAGCGCTATATAAATGCAGTCCATTTACCATTTTACCATTTTTTACATTAACAAAGACAAACAAAAAGACGAAAATGTCTTGATTATGACAACTTGACATTAAAAAAGACAGAAAGTACAATGTGTTCCTCTTTACTTGAGGACAAGTAAAATATTCATGACACAGTTATAATGGTGTCATGACGGCCAAAGTCAAAACCAACCACATGTGAGAGGGTAATGTAATGTTAACACAAAGCTAAATAACTTCTTTAAGTTTGATAATTAGACCTGTTATGACATATTTGTGACAGGTTGACAGGTTATGATTTCTTGGTTAATGTCAAGTTGTCATAACAAAGACATTTAAACTGTCAACTTTGCATTAAAAGTGTCATAATTTACCGAATGACACTTAATGACAACAGTCATAAACATTCATAAAGACTCCCTCATGTTCATGACGGGTGTTATGTCATGTTTATGACAGTGTCATGTCAGTCTTATGCACACCCCTTCAAATAAAGTGTTACCTGATTTTCTTTCATATTTAGAATTGGGTTCATTATAATAATATGTGTGGCAGGACATCAGATGAATTATACATTTGAGAAGCAAGTTGAAACATCGGACAGAAACCACAAACACACTTCAGTCACATCTCCACTCAAACATACACAACTAAACTAAATGACTCCCGTTATAATCAAAAGAGCCGTCTCCACTCATTGTCTGTGACCGTTTGTAGAGTACGTTTTCTAAACGGTGTCGGATTTTTAAAATTGTGTTAGATTCAACCTTAGATGCAAGTATAAACAGTACAGCATCATTTCTATTGGTTGACAAACACTGGTGGAATATTTAATTTACCTTTAGGTTTCTTACCTTTAAGATTCAATACTATGAAACTTGCAAACTTTGGCAAATTCAGTGACTAGTTGCTCATTTGTTTGCTGTATCAGCCTGGGAACATAAAGTTGGCACGAAATGAAAATTCATATATTTTCTAAATGCATGTTTATTGTGAACTCATGAGCATGTTTCTTTCTTTTCTTTTTTTTTTGTGACTTTTTGATCAATTTCATTACTGGATCTTTCAATGAAACTACAGACTTCTCTGTGGTGTGGCATGCAGGACGTCTCCGATCGTTTAGTCAAGCTCGCGTTCAGATCTTTCTCTATCTAATCATCTTTCCGACAATCCATTTCATTCGGATGTACATCACAATACGGAAGAAAAGGTCTTCTGCTTCATCACGACCTGTACACCCTCAATATCAGAAAGTCTGTAAGCTGGTCTGTGTGTTCGATTCCAACTGAAACCTTACAGCGCTCTATAGGATGTTAAATGTCAAACGACAAGACAGCCTTGACATTTGAAATGGCACTGATGAAGAAAAGAGGAGAAAACATTGTGCCATCAAAAACATCAACTAGCATTTTGACAGAAATGTGTTTAGGGAGTCAGGAGATCTACTTTTTTCTGTTGAAAATGTTGCAATTTTAGTTATGGTAGTCTAAACACATTTAGAAAGTTTTTTTTTTTTTTTACAACTAACAAAGACCTGAGATATCTATGAATTATGATACAACCTCTTGGTTTGTTCTTTTGTATAAATTAAGAGTTGACTTAAAACATCAGGGTCCTGAATAAATTAAAACAACATGTGTTCAAGAGTAGGACCGAAACATAGACTTCACAGTCCTAGCTCAGACTTCCCATTGCACAGTAGATAATGTCTTTAATTCAAAGTTCTCAGATATCAAAAAATACTTAAATACCCTCTTGTAACATGAAATGCAATTACCACAGTTATGTACTTGAGCAACTTCCACCTAAAAGCATGTGTGGTTCCCTGGTTGAAGTTTTGTATGACACGTCTCTCTCTGGGCTTCTCCAGCATTTCCACTTTAAGAGCTGCGTGTGCGCTTTCTGTGGAGCTACAGCACAGATGGGTAAATGTCAATGAAATGTCCTGAATAGATCATCACCATAATGTGTGTCAGGACATAAGTCTCTCCGCTTCTCGGCTGTCTTCAGTGCTGCGTATTGACTGATTGCTGTGACATGATTAAAAATTCAAACTGTCAGATTAATATAATTTAAAGTCCAGCTGCTTCTGCGGGCGCAGAGGTACCAATGGTTTCGGCTCTCACCTTCAGTTAATGTTCCTTCTCATTTTCTTTCTAGCTGAGCAAAACCTATTTTTATTGGTTGGTCTTCAGCAGCCCGAGAAACACTCAATGGACCAGACCCATGCTGAGAGCCCTTTGACAAAGAAAAATTAAAAACTAAGGGCCTGATTTACTAAACGGGGCCAATTTGAGACCGCAATCCCATAAAAAGTTATATGGGTGATCTACTGACAATGTGCAAATTAAAGAGCTCGTTTCCATTATGACCAGTGCCATCAGATTGGCGATTGTTAAATGCTTTTAGCATTTTAAAAATGTTTGAAGGATTTTTACACAATCATTGTTCTCGATCACTAAACCAAGGATTCTCACAACATTTTTAGGAATTTGAACCAAGCTAATTTCGTTCTCAAAATTAGTTCACATTCACACAAGTCCTTCTTTAAATACACATAAATTGCAAGAATATCACTAACAATGATGAATAACAATATAAGGTAAGGCTATTAAATAGTAGGCCCAAACTAGTTTTTGTTATTATGGTTATTGGTATGAACCACTACAGTCATTAAAAATATAGAAAATAACAAAATACTTAACAATAAAAATGGATTTTTATATAGTGAAAGCGATACACAGCGCACACCACCACATATGCGCGGCGCGAGCACAGTTTAACGTCAGGACAGGAAAGCTCGTTTTTTCGAAAGGCGAAAGACTTTATTTCATTATGGAAATAACGTTAGAATAATGACACTGACATACAGCCTAACAACATCTCATCTGACAGCAGATACTGAATCAGGCAACGTGTTTTCTCAGGCACTCTTTGCATGTGACAAGAGTCAACAGCTTTAATGCACATCTTCCCAAATAAAAGTCTTGCATTAAAAAAGAACATTTACAATTACATTGTTTGTTGTTAATTCTTTTTGACTACACACTCCGTGACCCACTCAAACTTTTCGGTCGCTGTGCATCGGTTGAGAAACACTGCACTAAATTAAGTAAATGTAAGCAAATTAGTAATATTGATATTTTTTACTCGGATTGTTCCGGTGATAATATAATTAGTAATAAAGTATTAAACTAGAAAAGAATGCAAAATAAAAGCATTTTCAATAGTGGTCTCCCAGTGAACTCCACTGTATACTTATTTACTAAAAATGAATGTACATGTAAATGGACTTTTGCTTCATTTAGCTCAGATTCAACCTATATTCTCACACATTTGCCTTTTTTTTCTTTTTTTCTGGCAGAAGCAATACGAGACATGCGTGGCTTAATCTCTCTCTCTCTCTCTCTCTCTCTCTCTCTCTCTCTCTCTCTCTCTCTCTCTCTCTCTCTCTCTCTCTCTCTCTCTCTCTCTCTCTCTCTCTCTCTCTCTCTCTCTCTCTCTCTCTCTCTCTCTCTCTCTCTCTCTCTCTCTCTCTCTCTCTCTCTCTCTCTCTCTCTCTCTCTCTCTCTCTCTCTCTCTCTCTCTCTCTCTCTCTCTCTCTCTCTCTCTCTCTCTCTCTCTCTCTCTCTCTCTCTCTCTCTCTCTCTCTCTCTCTCTCTCTCTCTCTCTCTCTCTCTCTCTCTCCCTCTCCCTCTCCCTCTCCCTCTCCCTCTCCCTCTCCCTCTCCTCTCTCTCTCTCTCTCCAGTGTTGTGGATGTCTGGGAGAAGGACATTAGCGTGCACCCTCTCCCCCTGCCTCAGAGCTCATGTGAGGAGCTCCAGAAGCTTCTCATGTCCAGCACCTTCAGGCTTCCAGCATTCCTGCGCTGCATGAACTCCTATCAGGTCACATAATTAGTCATACTGGACTGCTTAGTCATTATACTTCATTGTCTCTGACTCCTTCTTTACATTACATTTAGCAGATGCTTTTATCCAAAGCGACGTCAAATAGAGGACTCTCACAAAAGCTATTCATCCTTAAGAGACAGTAATGAGAAACACAATACAAAGAAACTGTGTTGTACCTTTTGTATTGTATTGTACCTAGAAAAGTACAGACTAGCGTAGCAATGTACTGTAGGTGTGTGACACAATAAATGAAATAGAGCTCTGCAGTGATGATGTATTTTTTAGTCTGTAAGTTCACATAACCCTGGTTCTCTGGAGAAGAAAAAAAACAATAGGATTTTGTTTTCCATTTTTCCAGTTGCAGAGCTTAATTTTACCTTATAGATAAAACTTTAAGACTTTATTATTCTCGTTTTGTTAATCATGATCTTAACAAATGAAAACAGCTTTTATGAATTTTGAAGCCTAAATCTATTCGGCAGAAGTAAAAAGCTAAACGTTGGCTATAGGCGAACTACATTGTTTGCTTGATTTCAATGTCACCACCATTAATCTACTGACAGCTCTTTCAGTCTTTATTTAAAAAACAATTTCCCTGAAAGTGTGAGTTAGAATAGTTTGCAAGAGTGTGATTGTAAACGGCGAAAGCAACTATTGTGTAGATAAGTTTACCTGTCCGGCGTGATGATGTTTAATGTCCAACAACCTCTGTAGTCCCATTTAGCCACTTGTTAGCAGCTTCCTTTTTCAAAACAAGTAAAAATCACAAGGGGGCAAAATATCTTGAGCTTGTGTTAACCACAGACCTTATTTCAGGTATTTAACCAAACACCCATTAAAAAAAACATTGACTTTAGGATGTTGGACCTGGGTGCTAATAACTCGTTTCTGGTTTTTGGCCTACAAAAATACATCATCCCAGCAGCACTCTATAAAGAGAGTTTAGTGATGTTGTGTATTTGTTGTTAAATGAGTAGATTCTGGTTAAATTGTTAAATTGCATTGCATTTAGAAAAAAATATAGGGCCAAACACCGTACCCTGAGGTACTCCAATAGTTAATTTGTGTGACTTAGACACCTCTTCCTACTAAAGTACTCGGTAATATCTGGCTTTGAGGCAGAGCATGTGAGCGGAGCATATTTCCTCAGGAGCAGAGAGCGACCTTCTACAGATCCTGCTCACTCAACCCAGAATGCCCTTTGTGATATGCTAGTTCGAGAATATGTGAAATAACCTATAGGGTCTAACGTTATGGAGTGCAAATATTGCTATAATGAAGTTATGAACCTTATACATATAGTAAATGCACTGTAAACATCAAAGTTAAGAGCGAAGGAGGAGAAGATATTAAAAGGGAGTAATTTTGTGATATACTCAGTCACAGCAAAGTTATTTTTCATACATTTGCAGCGGTATACGCTGTTTATGCAGTTGTATACCTAGTTTATACTCTCCGCAAGAGTGTGAATGTGTGTGCGGCAAATATTGCATCATCGAAATGTTAGCAGTTTTGTTGAGTGCGCAAGAAAATAATGTTTAATGAATTAGAAAATATTTAAGAGATTTTTGTTTTATTTAATGATACATATGTTCTCATATCCATATAGATTATTGACATTAGAACAAAATATATTTTGTTCTAAAGTATTAATTTCAAGATTCTTTTGTAGTGTAAGTTTGGTGAAGTGTACTAAAAAACAAACATTTCCATGTGTGTCCCCCAAATTCCACAACAACCTAATCAGTTTATATGTAAAGAAATCTTAGCATCCTGTACAGAGATGAACAGCTTGAATAGGGGCGAACATCGTTTTACTGGTGAGCGTGAGCTGTGCATGAGTTAAGCGTTTGGTTGGACTGTTAACCATTGAGCAGGACAGAATTAATTGCACCCCTGGTACATATGATCAAAGATGGTTGTAAAAATAAATCTGCATTGTTTATCCTTCATCTAAAAAATGCAAAACTCTAACCTTTTATTGATGTTAAAGAATTAAAAGTGAGGGTAAATCACTTTATGAAATAAATGATTTTCTCCAAAACACATTGGCCATAATTATTGGCACCATTATTAAATACTTTTTGCAACCTGTTTTTGCCAAGAGAACAGCTCTGAGTTTTCTCCTATAATGCCGGATGAGTGTGGAGATCAGAGAGCATTCCTCCCATACAGAATCTCTCCCGATCCTGCAGATTCCCAGATCCATGTTGGTGCTTCTTCTCTTCAGTTCAGCCCACTCATTTTCTACAGGGTTCAGGTTAGGGGACTGGGACGTTCATTGCAGAAGCTTCATTTTGTGCTCAGTGACACATTTTTGTGTTAAAATTGATGTTTGTTTTGGATCATTGTCTTGATGGAAGATCCAACCACGGCCCATTCTACGATTTCTAGCAGAGGCTGTCAAGTTTTTATTTTATATCTGCTGATATTTGCTAGAATCCATGATACCATGTATCTGAAGAAGAAAGTCCAGGACCTCCAGCAAAGAAATTAAGCCTATAACATTAAAGATCCAGCGGTATATTTAACCGTGGGCATGGGGTACTTTTCATCCCTGTTTGCACCAAACACATCTGGTGGATGATTTTTTTTTTTCTTTTTTTTCCCATTTGACCATAGTATCCAGTCCCTTTTGAAGTTCCAATCGTGTCTGACAACTGAATATGCTGGAGTTTGTTTTTGGAGGAGCGAAGAGGATTTCTCTTGAAACCCTCCCAAACATGATGTAGGGGTTGGTAGATTTTTTTTATTTTATTTTTATTTTTTATCTTTCTGACCCCAAGACTAAAGTAAAATAATCTCATCAATTCTCCATCTATGATCCTTGAAGAGTCTTTGGCCACTCACACATTCCTCCTCACCGTGCATTAAGACAATATAGACACACGTCCTCTTCCAGGCAGATTCAGAACATCTTTAATTTATTAATAATAGTTGCCGTGATGGTGGAAATGGGAATTCTCAATGCTTTAGCTATTTCTTTTTACAGCCACTTTCTATTTTGTGAAGCTCAACAATCTTTTGATGCACATTAGAACTATATTCTTTGGTTTCACTCATTGTTGTGGATTATTAAGGGAATTTGGCCTTTGTGTTTCCTCACAATTATACTCCTGTGAAACCGATCACTGATTGGTCAGAGAGAATCGTCACTACCTCGTCATTTGGACACGAGACGCCAAACCTGAACAAACAAACTTCTTCGTCTTGCAGTGAAAATCATCCACAATCAAGAGCACCATTCCATCGATATGCTCCATTGCTCCTGTGTTGTGCATTTGTTTCTGTCGCGTTTACGATGATGTCATGGCTGGAGAGGCGGCGAAACTATAACGATTAGTCTATAATCCCACCAACTTTGAAGCGGTACTAAACTGCAGTGGAAAAGCACCAATAACGTGACCCCCCCCCCCCCCCCCCACACACACACACACACACACTCACACACTTTTGATTCTTTTACTTCAATGAAAGTTTAGATTTTTGCTTCTTTTTTTTTTAAAGAAAGATCAAAAGGATAAACAATGCAGATTGATTTTTACAGTCATCTTTGATCATATTTACCATATATTACGGGGGTGCCCATAATTCTGACCACAACTGTATAGACAGGAGCACCTGGTGGTTTACAGTGTTAAACGAAGCACACAGATCCAGCAGAATAATTATGGATGAGTTTCAGGGACAATGGCACGGCTCTTCTTACTACCTTCTACATGTGACCGTTCATATATTTTTTTCTTTAATCTTTGCAGCTATTAAGTGAAAGTTTAGTTACCCGTCACCTCAGTTGATGGCATTTTTAATTGCCCACCTGATGTTAGTAACGTCCGCATTGCTTAAGCTGAAATGCCTTTCAGTGGAAAAGAAGAATACTAATGAATAAACACGATGTGGCATCTCTTTGAAGCAGACGTGCATTGGAATCAGGCAGATATCCTGGTTGAAATGCTTGCCTCAGTTACTGTTGTTTCCTCAGATGTTTTGTCTCCGTACTTTGGAGCAAATATGCTGTCTCTTGGCAGTCCCCCCCCCCCCCCCCCCATTTTACAAGCAGTATTCAGGAATTCCTGGGAAATGGGGTATTTTTGAAGGATCTGTAACACTTGAGGGGCGAGGGAACAGTCTGCTACCAATTTTTAATGAGTAATAAGTGGGGCATGTGAAGTTTTGGACATTGTGTTTGTTTTTTTTCTCATTCCATTCTTACTCGCTAGGCGTCTGAATCTGATGCATGGTCAAGCACCTTTAGCATCACTATTAAGACGCTTCGGTACCCTTAGGTGTCTCTATATTGACACAAAAAAGCTTGCCTCTTGCATCAGTTTAAGACTCATTTCATTCTTTCCATGCATTTGTAAAAGTAGAAATGATTTTGTTTTATTTGTATATTTACACACCTATAGATGTCTTGAGCACCTAATCTTAACCACTTCAGGCAGATGTCACATGCATTTATTGCAAAAACTGACCAAAGAGCAGAATCAAAGTATTACAAAATACTATTGCATTCTAAATCTTCTAAAGCCATACAATATCTTTGTTTTACTCACTGAGAATGATCACAGTCATATCTCATTCAGAAGATAAATCCAAACTTTAGCACAATTATTCATGAGACACACCAATGCCAAGCTGACGTAATGCTTCATCATACGGCAATATCTGAATGTTTGCAATTTAAGTGTAATGGCAGGATGATCGGTTTTGGGTTTGTTTATTACGGAAATCAATCATTTGGTCTTGGAAGACGTGGAATATTTGTAATTGGCTGTTGTTGCATCTGTCTGTGTTTTTTATTATTTTATATTGACAAATGGTTAGGTTTAGTCAAGTATATTTATATAGCGCTTTTCACAATATAAATTGTATCAAAGCAGCTTCACAGTATCAATCAAAATAACATAACAATGTTTGTTTCTTAGTGGAAAACATCCACATTTGGTAGGGCTGATCAATGGTATTAATGCTTGGTTAATTAATTTGAATATCACCAACTGAGCAAGCCAAAGGCAACAGTGGCAGGGAACCGAAAAACTCCATCAAGTGACCTACTGGTGTCCTAAAACTCCATCAGGTGACCCACTGGTGTCCTAAAACTCCATCAGGTGACTTGATGGAGAGAAAAAAAAAACCTTGGGAGAACCCATGCTCAGTCGGGGGCCAGTTCTCCTCTGGCGTTTATGAACTAGAGGCCGGATTTACAGTAACTGTAATTTGATACAGAATTTTGTTTTATCACTTCGGCGTGGGTACGCGAACCGGAATCACAACGTTTTATCTGTAGAGTGGGAAAGGGATCCTCCATAGGGAGAGGCTAGTTGGCACTTCAGCACTGCGTTGTCATCGGGTCCAGGCAAAGCTCCTAGTCAGATCTGGATACGGCCTTGATCCGGTAGGCTGCGGGAAAACCTCGGGATAAACAAAACACTATAATTAGCGTAGATGCCATTCTTCTTATGATGTAACGAGTACATCAGGATTTAAGGGAAGTGTTCCCAGTTCCGGCTGACCTAATCTATGCAGCCTAACATTCAATTATAGAAGTCTATAATATATTATGTGTATGCTAGGTCAAAGAGATGTGTTTTTAGTCTAGCTTTGAACTGACAGAGTGTGTCTGCTTCCCGGACAATGGTAGGAAGACTGTTCCAAAGTTTTGGTGCTAAATAGGAAAAGGATCTACCGCCAGCAGTCGATTTTGATATTCTAGGTATTATCAACTGGCCCGAATTTTGAGATCGCAATAGACGTGAAGGACTGTAATGCGTTAAGAGCTCGCTCAAGTACTGCGGAGCTAAACCATTTAGTGCTTTGTAAGTAATCAACAATATTTTAAAATGTATACGATGTTTAATAGGCAGCCAATGCAGTGTTGACAGAATCGGGCTAATATGGTCATATTTCCGGGTTCTAGTAAGAACTCGAGCTGCAGCGTTTTGGACCAGCTGTAGTTTATTTATTAAGCGTGCAGGGCAACCACCCAGTAGAGCATTACAATAATCTAGTCTTGATGTCATGAAAGAATGAACTAATTGTTCCGCATTTATTAATGAGAGCATATGTCGTAATTTAGATATATTTTTAAGATGGAAAAATGCGGTTTTACAGAAACTAGACACGTGACTTTCAAATGAAAGATTGCTATCAAAGAGCACACCCAGGTTCCTAACCGACGACGAAGACTTAACAGGGCAGCCATCAAGTGTTAGACAGTATTCTAGGTTGTTACGTGTGGTTTTTTTTGTCCAATAATTAGAATCTCTGTTTTTTCAGAGTTTAGTAGTAGGAAATTACTAGTCATCCAATTTTTTATATCAGCTATGCATTCTATTAATTTTGTGAATTGGTAAGTTTCGTTAGGTTTTGAAGAAATATAGAGCTGAGTATCATCGGCATAACAGTGAAAGCTAATTCCATGTTTCCTAATGATATCTCCTAATGGTAGCATGTACAGAGTGAACAGCAGCGGTCCTAGTACTGAGCCTTGAGGTACGCCATACTGAACTTGTGATCGATAAGACATCTCTTCATTTACTGCTACAAACTGATAACGGTCAGATAAGTATTATTTAAAGGGTTTAGGGGTCATGTTAGCTGCTCAAAAATAGTGTAATGTAAATACAATTAGATTCCTATGCCTTTTATGTCGGTGTATATATTGACACCAAAGGTTAGGCACTGAAAGCATTTGAGTTCCTAGTTCATCGGTTAGTGACGACCTTCAGCGTCTTAATAGCTAAACAAACACGCTTGACCATACTTCAGCTTTTGACGCGTTGGGAGTGAGAATGGGTTTCTATATAGGCAGCAATCTTCTCATCCTAACTGAAATAGTACCTAATACAGTAAATGGAGATTTTGGAAAACTCTACATAGAAAACTCCGTGTCAGCCTGTTGAGCTCAGATCATCAGAGTGATTTAAAGCTTAGCGTTACATTAAACAAGCTACTTTGTGGGATTACTTTTGCAGCCATGGTTTAATCTGAATTCAGATAATCAACTTGTTTTCTTGCTGTAGCTGTTGGAGACATTGAGCTTTCTCCATCAAGTGGAAAACTATCACTCATCTTGCCAATCTGTGTAGTGCTGTGATGAGGGGCAGACAGACATCGTCGAGCGTATGTGCCTCTGGGAATGCTGTGTACAGTTCATTCAACGCCTTCAACTCACACGAACACCTGACCTATATAGATAAAAAAGCTCTTTGAGTGGAACCAGTTTGCATGGAGATGTTTTCCAGTGTTCAGAGGGAAGTTAATCCAGCCAATATCAGAAACAATCACAGCTCAGAGAACCCTGAGTTATGTTTTTTTAATAATTTATTTGATCACAAATACAGTAAAAAGAGTAATAGTGTGAAATGTTATCATTTATAAACCATTTAAAATAACTTTTCAATTTAAAATGTAATTTATTCCTGTGATCAAAGCTGAATTTTCAGCATCATTACTCCAGTCTTCAGTGTCACATGATCCTTCAGAAATCACTCTAATATGATGATTTGATGCTGAAGAAACATTTCTGATTATTATCAATGCAGTTGTGCTGCTTCATATTTTTGTGAAAACTCAATGCATTTTTTTCAGGATTAGTTTAGAAATAGAAATGTTTTATAGATTATGAATGCCTGTGCTGTTTACTGAATGGTAGTGTGTGTGTGTTCCTGTTGTGTGTCTTGTGCTGGTTTTATGGTGTGCAGTGTAAAGCACTGATGGCCATGAGCGAGAGTTCAGCATCGTCCGTCACGCGACTCGAAGCTGCTCTTCTGTTTGCTATGTGCTTTACATAATGGCCATTTTTGTCATCTATTTATTTTTTGTATTTTGAATGTAAATGAAAGATCCCTGTTGTCATTTGTCATGTGGTTTTTGAAGTGATTAAACTTGCAGCCTAATGCACAGCTAGCTGTGGATCACCGCTTCTGAATCATAAAAGTCATAGAGGACTTTATGGCTTATACACTACCGTTCAAAACAGTTTCGGCTCAGTAAAATCTACTTTTATTCAGTACTTTAACATTAAATTGATCAAAAGGGACAGTGAATACATTTTTAAAGCTACAAAAGAATTCTATTTCAAATAAATCCTGTTCTTTTGAACTTCACATTCGTAAAAAAATAAAATACATCGACATTGATAATAATCGGAAATGTTTCTTGAGCAGTAAATCATCAGAATGATTTCTGAAGGATCATGTGACCCTGAAGACTGGCGTAATGATGCTGAACATTCAGCTTTAATCACAGGAATACATTGTATATTAAACAGTCATTTTAAATCGTAATAATATTTCACTATATTATTGTTTTCTGCATTTTGCAGCCTTATTTCAAAATTATTACAAAAAATTGTACCGACATCAGACTTTTGTATGGTTGTAAATGTGAACCAATTTCTTTGTGTGAAACAATGCAATGCGTTGCAACCTTCAGTGAGTGGATCTGTTTTGCATTTTTAATCAAATTTAGTGCAGTTGGTAGTCAATTCAGATAATGAATTAAGAAAGGGATTTAAAAAAAACATGGATAATATTTATTAGTCCATTTCAATTGTAAGGTTAGTTGAGCATTGCATTGAGGGTTACAGTATGCAATTTATAAAGCACATTTTAGTGTGTAGTACTCTGCTTTTTGCACTGTGTTTAGTGTATGATATCGGGACAGCAGTGTGCAAGTATGGTTTTCTAAACCTCGCCTGTCCCTCTCTCATCAGGTGGCCTACATGCGGATGTGATGTACTGAGCTCCAGTTCACTTCTCAGAGCCCAGCGGACCCATTTATCTGCAGTCCCATGCTCAATATTAAAACTTTCTTTTAAAAATCAAAACCTTTGCAGTTGTGTTTTGTTCTACAGTCTAATGATCTGCATATGAGAAGGAAGTGGCCTGCGTATCTTTTTAAATGGGATTTTGTTGACGTCGTATCTTGCAATCTGTACCTATGTAAATACCCATCATGCTTCATTACAAGGACATTGAACATCATTCCATGCGCTCTTCAAACATGTTACCGGTGCTTTGACTCAGTGTGTATCTTAGGAATGGTGTCAGAGTTCTTGAGTGTGCGGTCCAGCGAGTGACTGGAAACACTGCGGTGCCAGACGTGACCGAGTAAATGTATTCATAGAGCGTCCTGAATAAGCTTAGAGTTCACTGTGCTTAAGTAACGCATCATGATGTCAATGTCTTATGACAGGTGGGAACACAACACACTTTTCCTTAAAAAACGCCTGCATGTCATCAGGGTGCCTTACTTTGTGTGGAATGCACATGACATACCTTTATCTGGCATCTGCATGGCAACACCCTAGAAACCACTCAGAATGCCTTAACAACCACATAGCAACACCCTAGAAACCACTCGGAATGCCTTAGTAACACCCTGGCACTGTGGCAGTGAGTTTTGTACTGGCAAACACCACTCACATTTTTCTACAGAAAATGTTTATTGACTTTAGGCCCGGATCTGAATGCTCACGCTCTGAAGTTCACAAACCTTCATGTTGCTCTCACTGAGAGGTACAAATATACTATATGCATGTTAATAATCAAAAAAAGGTTTTGGCACAGGCCATAAAAACAACCATAATATATGCGGACAAGGTTAATCTGACCACAATCTTTCTGTATAAAAGCAGTTGCATATAAATGTGCGGATAATGCAAATTGCGTAATTTGATCTATAAAGGAACGTTGAACAGAATAAACTTATCTTAAATAGTTTGAAGGTCACTTTGAAGAGTAAACGCACTACATGAGAACCGCCTGAAGAACTGTGATGAGTTTGGCATACGCACTAAAGTTTGGGGTTTCATTTTTTCGTTTATTAAATAAATTAATACTACTTAGTAAGAACTCATTAAATTGATTAAATGTGACAGTAAAATGTTTTCATTTGAAACAAATATTTTGTAAAAATGCTGTTCTTTTCAGCATTTTATTCATCAAAAAATCATGAAAAAATGTATCAATGTATCCACAAAAATAAGCAGTACAACTGTTTTCAACATGAATAATGATACATTATTCTTGAGCATCAAATTATCATATTAAAATGACTTCTGAAGGATCATGTGACACTGAAGAGTAATGATGCTGAATAAATATCTAATACCAAATATGTACAAATTCTTTAATCAAGATGTATTTAAGTAAAATGAAGAAAAACAATTCTAAATTGAGTTTTTGCTTAAAACAAGCAAAATGCTCTGCCAATGTGGTAAATATTTTTCTTACCCAAATGGCAGATAATGTTGCTTGTTTTTAATTTCACGGGTTTATTTTCTACCCTTCCAGAACCTGAGACTGTTTCTTCTGTAACACGATGATGTGTATTTTTCCAGAATGAACTGCTGCTTTTTTCTTCCATCTCATGTCTACAGATGCTTATATTTACATCAGGCTCCAAAAATAACAAGATCAGCATGAAGCTAACACAAAAGTAGGAAAATAACCTTTCCTAAAAGTGCCCTATATTCCAGTATATAGTTCAAACATGTCCAAAGGACTTCCACTGTAATGTACATAAAAAACGGATAGTTCCGATCCTTGATTCTGATTGGTTGAGCCGTGTTCGAAGCCGTGGTAAATTACTCAACAAACACACACCTGTGAGCGCATTACATCAGTGTTACTGCGCTACTGCCGTTTGTGAATCTTTGTTGCTGCATGTGTTGCTTGGCAACCTCTTTGGAACTACATTCCTTGGCGGAGTAATAAATGTGTTATTTTTGTTGCTGGTGTTTATTTTATGAATAAAATAATGATATTAAATGTATTAAACATTAAATGTATAAACATTAAAATGCATATTTTTATTATAAAATAAGCCCCTTGAAGCCGTGTTTTACAGTGGATTTAGAACAGCTAAGGGGCGTTGTTAGGCACGACGCGGAGCGGATATTTAGTATGAAGGTTTCTTTTTAATTGAAGAATGGCACAGACTTATATATAGTCCTGTTTGCATTATGTTTGGTTGACCACTGCCAGGCCTGCGCTGTTCTAATGCCCTGCGCACGCTTCACTCAGAGCCTGATTTAGGAAACAGAATGTGCCAGCGGGCTGAAGTCCATCAGGAGCTCCATCAGCACAGGCGTGTGCAGCTCCCGAGGCCAGACAACTCTGCACTGTTTCTCTCACAGCACTTGTGTTTTGGACAAATAACAGCCCAGAGACAAACATAGTGCTTCCAACAGACGCCTGCAAAATGCTTTGGGAACTAGTTTGCAATATGCTATATAGGCCTACTGCTTTTTTTTTTTTTTTTTTTTACACTAGGCCCTACCAGAAAAAACTTTGCACACACCGACTGTTTTTTTAGTATGAATATTGTCTGCATGTCTAAACCATCATTTGATGTGAATATGTTCTAGGTATGTCTGAGGTATGGAGATTATGTGGTGACCAAAAATATATTAAATATTTCTTCTTGGTCTAGAATCCATCATCACTCATCAACCAGCTTCATCATGAGATTCTTTTGTAAATGTATATGTAAGGAATAATTGACGACAGGCTATTGAATTATTAGAAAAATAATGCACACCCGAGGTGGTAACGCGGTCACGACGCGAAGCACTACAGTACTACTTCCGCTTATACTACAGTTACCACACCACAAAACATTGTTTAGATGACGCATTTCAAGACGTTTGTCAAGTTTTTGTTATTAAAACACTATTGTAAGTAGGGCTAATTTCTTACGCATCTAATCCCATGCCTCCGTTGCTAATTCCAAAACGTCATTTTAGAGTTAGTAACGGAGGTTTGAGCCACTGATAGCAGACTAATTATGGACACACTTTCGACTCGCTGAAACATTCAAGACCGACTGTTTTCATCGACCAAATTTAGATCAAATTTAAAAAAAAAGTTTGCATATTGAGTATCATATTTGATATATCAGGCTTTTATGGCTCATATTGTCATGATCGATGAAGCGGAAGCAATAATGCAAGTGTACTCTTTATTTGGTCAGATACAAAAGGTTACAGTCTCTGTAGCGTTGGTGACCCAGGGACTGGATGGTCAAGATCCAAGTGACGAGTGCAGGGATGATGGTGACGAAACGATGAATCCTCCAGAAATGAAACAGAAGCCGGGAACAAGGACAGGAGCAAGACTGCAACACAGACACGCTGACTGGAAACAGGACCACACACAACAAGAACACCAAACAACGATCTGACAAAGAGAGGAGAATGCGATGAGTATTTATGCAGGAACAGATTGGGTGCAGCTGGAGAAAAGATTGATAAGCTGATCGCTGATCAAGTGTAACGAGCCGTCACGCCCACAATCACACACGCCCACACACATAACAACAACTTCACGAGACAAGAAGGAAACAATGAATTTATGAACCGTGACAGATGACACTGGTAACGTATTGTGGGCGTACTTCACCATAGACAGTTGTTGGCTCCACGAGGAAGGATTCTTAGAGACCAAATATCGTAACGTTCTCTCTAAATCTTGGTTGGCTCTCTCAGTTTGACCATTGCTTGGGGATGAAACCCTGAGGACAGACTGACAGTCGCCCCCAATAACTTACAAAACTCTTGCCAAAATTGACACAAATTGGGGTCCCCTGTCGGAAATCACGTCTGTCGGGAGGCCATGTAAGCGAAAGACTTGATCAACGACGGTCAACGCTGTCTCCTTGGCTGAAGGTAATTTGGGCAAGGGAATGAAATGAGCCGCCTTCGAGAACCGGTCCACCACGGTCAAAACTACAGTGTTCCCTCGAGAGGGTGGGAGGGCGGTGACAAAATCTAGCGCGATATGGGACCAGGGTCTAGAAGGGACCGGCAGCGGTTGAAGTAGCCCATCTGGAGGTCGATTGGAGGTCTTACCAATGGCACAAACTGAGCAAGCCAAAACAAAATCGTGAACATCCTGAGCCATAAGTGGCCACCAGAATCGTTGCTTGACCAAAAACTTGGTTCGACTAACTCCTGGATGACAAGCCACGTTGGAACAATGCTCCCACTGAATGACGTCAGACCGTAATCCCTCCGGTACAAACAAACCATTCGGTGGACAACCGGGCAGAGGCGTTACCCCTTCTAAGGCCATCTTAACCTTCGATTCGACCTCCCATACAAGAGTGGAGACAAACAGAGTCTCGGGTAAAATACACTCGGGAGTAGACGGGCGTTCGGAATGATCAAAAATGCGCGACAAAGAATCGGGTTTAATGTTTTTGGAACCCGGGCAGTATGAGAGAGTAAAATCAAAACGTCCGGAAAAAAAAAAGTGCCCACCGAGCCTGCCTGGAGTTCAATCTTTTGGCAGTCTTAATGTATTCCAGATTCTTGTGATCGGTCCAAACGATAAAAGGTACCCCCGACCTTTCTAACCAGTGACGCCATTCCTCCAACACTAGTTTGACTGCCAACAACTCTCTGTTACCAATGTCATAGTTGCATTCGGCAGGGGACAAACGATGAGAAAAAAAAAAAACATGCACAGATGCATTCTGTCGTCTGTGGGAGAACGCTGGGATATCACTGCACCTACCCCCACCTCTGACGCGTCGACCTCCACCATGAACTGACGTGATGTATCAGGGGTAATGAGAATAGGGGCTGAAACAAACCGGCCTTTCAGTTTGGCAAACGCAGCCTCTGCAGCGTCTAACCACCTGAACTTCGTTCCTTCTCAGGATCCATACGTATTCCCTCAGTCGACGCGATGTATCCTAGGAAAGGAACAGACTGTACATGAGATTCGCATTTCTCCGCCTTGACAAAAAGCCCATTCTCTAGCAACCTCTGAAGCACTCGCCAGACGTGCTGCACATGTCCCTGGAGAGAAGATGAGAAAATCATTATGTCATCCAGGTAAACATATATGAACTGGTCAACCATATCTCGCAGCACGTCGTTGACGAGTGCCTGGAAGACTGCTGGGGAGTTGGACAACCCGAAAGGCATGACCAAGTATTCAAAATGCCCCCTGGGGGTGTTAAAAGCAGTCTTCCATATATCCCCCTCCCTGATGCGGACCAAATGATAAGCATTGTGTAAGTCCAATTTAGTAAAGACAGACGCTCCCTGCAACCTCTCGAAGGCTGAAGACATCAACGGTAAAGGATAGGTATTCTTTACCGTAATGTTGTTCAGTCCTCGGTAATCAATACAAGGTCGCAGGGATCCATCCTTCTTCCCCACAAAAAAGAACCCCGCCCCTGCTGGAGAAGAGGAATGGCGGATGAACCCCGTTGCTAGAGAATCAGAAATATATTTCTCCATAGCCTCCCTCTCTGGAACAAAGAGCGAATAAAGCTTGCCTTTAGGCGGAGACTTACCTGACAGTAAATCTATGGCACAGTCATAGGGACGATGCGGAGGAAGAGAAGCAGCACGAGACTTACTGAACATTTCCTTCAGGTCTAGATACTCCACGGGCACGTTAGATAAATCCACTGCCTCCTCCTGAAAGACAGAGACAGAAACAGACGAACAAGCAGACACAAGACAGGACTCATGACATTTACTGCTCCACTCCAATACTGCTCTCTGCTGCCAGTCTATTTTCGGGTTGTGTTTGATGAGCCAGGGATGTCCAAGAACAATAGGTGCAAGAGGGGAGTCCAATAAATAAAATGAAATGATTTCAGAATGATTGCCAGAAGTAATAAGCGTGATGGGTCCGGTGATGAGAGAAATGGTGGGTAAGTATTGGCCATTGAGTGCATTTACTGCTATCTTGTGTGAGAGAGGAAAAACAGGAACTTGAAATCTGCGTGCGAATGAATGGTCCATTAAATTACCTTCGGCTCCAGAGTCCACCAGTGCTTGACAGTGGACAAGCACTGTCTTGTCCACTTCTCCTCCCGGGAAAGCCGAGCTCGCCCGACCTGCATGGGTTCGTGATCGTAGACGGGGCTGACCGCGTCCCCGTCGCTGGGCCGCTGACTCTCGGCACCCTCCAGAGACCGGTTGTACAGTCTCTAACGTTCCACCCTGGTCAGGCGTGCATCAACTCGGAGGGCCAGGTCCACCAGAGCGTTCAGCGAAGTAGGAAGGTCCAGGGTGTAGATCTCCTTCTGGACGTGGTCAGCCAACCCATGCAGGAACATGTCCCACTGCGCCTCCTCGTTCCACTGGCACTCTGCCGCCAGGGTCCTAAATTCGATCGAGTACTCCGTTACCGATCTCTCTCCTTGCTTGAGTTCGGTGAGCATTCGAGCTGCCTCTCTCCCGGCGATGGCTCGATCAAACACCCTTTTCATCTTGGTGGCGAGTGCCTGGAACGAGGCGCAGCATGGGGCTTGGTTCTCCCACACCGCCGTCCCCCATAGCGCTGCTTTCCCCGTCAAAAGGGTGAGCACAAAGCCACCTTGGCCTGTTTGTTGCCAAAGGTTCTGGGCTGCAGTGAGAAATGCATAGAGCAAAGGGTTAAAAATGCATAAGATTGTGGAACAGGTAGGGGGGGCTGCAACTGAGGAACGCTCTCCGGTGGTGTGGGGGGGAACGGCCGGTGTGGGTGGCGCAGTGGGAGCTCGCAGATGTTGTAGTTGCTGGGTGAGCTCGGACACCTGCGTCACGAATGCTTGAACCGCCCGAGTCGTGTCGTTTAGACCTCTCTCCTGGTTGTCTATGCGTCTAATACTGGAATTCTCAAAATCCTCCAATGATGACGAACCACTCGCTGCTTCCATCTGTGGGTCAGATCGTTCTGTCATGATCGATGAAGCGGAAGCAATAATGCAAGTGTACTCTTTATTTGGTCAGATACAAAAGGTTACAGTCTCTGTAGCGTTGGTGACGCAGGGACTAGATGGTCAAGATCCAAGTGACGAGTGCAGGGATGATGTTGACAAAACGATGAATCCTCCAGACACGAAACAGAAGCCGGGAACAAGGACAGGAACAAGACTGCAACACAGCCACGCTGACTGGAAACAGGACCACACACAACAAGAACACCAAACAACGATCTGACAAAGAGAGGAGAATGCGATGAGTATTTATGCAGGAACAGATTGGGTGCAGCTGGAGAGAAGATTGATAAGCTGATCGCTGATCAAGTGTAACGAGCCGTCACGCCCACAATCACACACGCCCACACACATAACAACAACTACACGAGACAAGAAGGAAACAATGAATTTATGAGCCGTGACACATATAATCTGATAAAGTGAGAATATGCTCATACTAGTAGAGGAAAAACACATCCGTTTTATTCAGAGGCTCAAACTGAGTGAAAATATTACATTTGTAATATTGATACTGATATATGTGTTTATATATAGGCTATATACAAAAAGTAAGATGAGATCTTTATGGCAGTGTAAACTAATTTACATAAAATCATATAAATATCAACTGTCACTCTATATCTCCCAATAATATATCTTAGTAAGATGATATTTAAATGCTTAGTTTTATCATCAAAGCTCTGTAGTTTCAAAGATATAATGCAATGCAATAAAATGATGATTGAGAGATGAACGAATACCTGCAAAAAGAATAAAACAGTTTTTAGGAGCATGCCATGATGCATTACATCATTTTTCTACAATATGATTGGTTCTTCATAATATAATCCAGCACACCATGCTGTTACTAGGTAGAAGCTTTACTTTGTTTCTCGAAGGTCATGAGTTTATATATTTATATATATTTATATATTATTAGTTTCATTTCCCCTTTTGTTATATTTGTTATGATTCTGACACACGTTGACTTTGGTCAAAGAGTTGGGGACATTAAGTTTTCAAAATCATATAAAAATGAATCCTGCAAGAAAAAGGAATGTTAGTTATGATTAATTTTATAAAAGATCCAGCACAATACATTTTGACATGATTTTTCTTAGGTGTAAACCTAAGTTGCTTCAATCCAGTAAGTGTTCATCTTGAAATACTATAGCAGTTATTCTTCCATTTACTTGATAAGAATCAGTAAATATTTCACAGGAAAAAGACACGCGTTGAAGGTGGACGTTTTACAATGATACTAAAAGGCCTTTTACTTTCTAAAAAAAGTATAAGTTACTGTACCCGAAACTGGATATGATGTCACAAGATGACGGACATGATGTCATAAACATGTGACTATAAAGGACAGAAGAATGCTCAGGCATTCCTGTTTTTTCTCCTCATAGTCGTGATGTTGCAGTCAGAGTTCAGGACAGGCGTCAGAACCGCGTCTCCTCACAGCAGATCTGGGTGTCTGTGGCGGAGGGATTCCTGACGCTGTTTTGACTCCTTACACATTTTATAAGGTCTTCACGAGTTCTCAGCTGGTCAAAATACCATCATATGTAGCAACACACATACAGCGAACGCATTTATCCCAGAACACAGCATTGTTTTGGATGTTCGGTAAGTTCCGTTGTGAAACATACGTAAAAAAAAAACGACCAATCAGGTTGTGAATGTATCCCTATGTCTTTAGCTTCCGTGTTAAAATGTCAATGTGAAAAATAAGCGAACCAGGACTCAATTTTTTTTTTTTTTTGGTCCAGACCAAGCGAACCAAGCAAACCGAACCACAAGTGTGAACACCCATTAAACAAGCTTTGTTTGGCCTGTCTGTGATGCTTTAACATGCGGTCTAAGGCAGCTCACTAGGTTTTGGAGCAGAGCGTATGTGTTCCTGTTTGTGCTTCTGGAGTCGGGAATGTTCTCCAGTGAAGATAGCTCAGATTTAGACTTCTTACATTGCACTTTCCAGCTGCATTGCCATCTTTTCCTGTTCATCAATCAGATCCTGTACGAAAGTCTCCAGCCCTTCTCTCTCATGATGGAGAAGTTTCTGGTTCTAAGCACGAGTCCCTCGTGTCTCATTAGGACTGCCAGCGCTGAACCTACAGAAAGGCCAAGCCTGCGGGCAAAGTCTGCCGGCCAATACAACCTTCTTATGCAGCGGTTTGAGGAATTTTTTCTTTAACAGATGTCATAATGAAACAAACCTGCAGTGCAAGCAGTGTGTCGCCATCGGGGGAGTCGCAGAAGCACATAGTGAGAACTTTACACTTTCTTACTTCTGCAAATAAATACGAATCAGCTTTGCAGAACTTTCTGGCTCGGGTGCTTCATATTTTTCATGAACTGTCTCTAAAAGGCCTTTCGGGTGTCTGCGATGCATCCAGAGAAAACAGCTAACAAGGAAAAGAAAAGAGCTGTCAAAGAAGAAACATCAAAAGTGTAGCCCTGAAGTAGTGTAAAAAGAGTCCTGCAGAAAGAGTGATTATTACATTACGGGTTATATTATAAGAGTCCTTCAAATTGAAGGCAAACTCCATTTGAAAGTGATCATTTCTACACCTCTGAAGGATAGAGCAGTGAGCAGTACATTACTGTCTCATATAAAGTGTTTATTTTGCATTGAAATGCAACCTTGATAATGTGGCAGTAAAATTCATGTTTATAGCTGTTTAGATTGTTCTATAGCAAATAAAACATTCCTGTCCAATAGTGTCCTTAATTCAAATGTGTTTCTGCCTGCAGACTCACAGTCTCTGTGTACATTTTATTTAAAAAAAAGAAAACAAATAAACTTGATTAAAAAGAATACGAGAGCAAGAGAAGGCTTTAAAATCCTATAAGATCTTAAAGAGTTAACATTTAATCAAAATTTAAAAGCTAAGCTTTTAAAATGATTCCTGAGGACATAACTCAGGATTAAAATGATTAGTTGAAAATTAATTACATCATATTCAGATTAATTAATTAAAATGATTGTACTGAATTAGTCACATACATTCTAAAAAAGCATATCGTTTTAGATAGAGACTGAAGACAAATCATTTCATGCATGGAATATAGTTTGTGGCGAGGCACCGGTCTCGTATCTCTCACGGAGGAGCGGAAGCATAAAAGAAGGAGCGACGACAGTGAAGAGCGAGAGAGGACTAGGCCTGGACTGTTTTACTTGATATTGTGTGGACAGCAGTCGTCCGTCTTTACTTTCATTTTGTTGTTGATTTATTTTACACCATTAAAGTCTTTGAATGTTCGCCGGTTCCCACCTCCTTCTTCCCGCAACATCTAGCTACGTAACATACATATCCATTGCATTTACAAGTCCATCAATCTAGTGTACAGTCTTAATGTTCACTGAAAACTGTCACAAGCCTATAGTTCATTTTGCAATCAAATTGATCTGACCAATATTTTAGCCATTTTTAGTCGATTTCCAGCATCATTTACATTTGATGATTTCTGCAATGAACATTTACATTTGGAGAATCAGAGAGTCAGAGTGAAGCGCTAAGTGATTATAGCTTTACTGACTCAAAATCAATTTCTGTCCCTTTTCAAAATACGCTGCCATTCAAAGATTTGGGGTCAGTAAGATAAAAAGAAAGAAAGAAATGAATACATTTATTCTAAAGTACAACTACTAAATCAAAAGTGACAGTAAAGACATTTATAATGTTACAAAATATTTAAATTTCAAATAAATGCTGTTCTTTTCAACTTTCTATTTATCAAAGAACTCTGAAAAATGTATCACGGTTTCCACAAATATCAAGCAGCAAAACTGTTTTAAAAATGTATAATAATCAGAAATGTTTCCTGAGCAGCAAATCATCATATTAGAGTGATTTCTGAAGGATCATGTGACACTGAAGACTGGAGTAATGATGCAGAAAAGTCAGCTTTAATCACAGGAATAAATTACATTTTACAATATATTGTTCTACATTCACTGCTGACATTTGCCTACAGCGGATGCGAGCGTCGCGTTGTATGTCAAAAGCAAACACAGCCCATTATAATCACTGATGCTGTCTACACTGGATACTGTAAACACATGCCCCTTTATTTTACTCCACACGCTCGCGTCTGCCAGCAAGAGGACGAATGGAAGAGTAAATAGGAGCGTAAAGGAACGTTTTCTTTGACATGTCCAGTTTAACAGCTCGTTTAACAGCTTGTCTCTGTACAGATTTCAGAAGCACCCCAGTGTCAGGAACAAGCGGATGGTTTGTTTTTAATGGCGTCCTGGATCGCTTCAGATTGTTTCGTAAATGAGGCACAGTGTAATGGAGAGTTTGCAGCAACAACAACAACATTTGGTTGAAAGAAGAAGCTGTATTGAATATGACAGCAGCTGCATCACAAGTAAATGCTTGGTTTGTAAGTGATGGTTTTATATGGATAATGTTTTCGAAACACTTACTCCGATGCAGTAGCGAGTGAGCATTGATACTGTTTATTATGCAATGGCATAAGCCAATCATAACAGTGGGCGTTTACTGACAAGACGTAAAGGAGCCGCGCCTTAAAAAACTGACCATTTCAGACAGAGGCTCAGAATGAGGGTTGAAAATATTTTTTCACACACACACACACACACACACACACACACACACACACACACACACACACACACACACACACACACACACACACACACACACACACACACACACACACACACACACACACACACACACACACACGTTGTTATAAGTGAACCTCAATGAACATAATAATCACATAATAAAAAAATCCATGCCATGACCACTTTAATGTGTTTAATTGACAACACCAGTAAATAACTTTCTTGAAATGCACTCTTATAATTAATGTAGTCTTTTCCATAAGACTGTAGGATATAGGCTATAGTGCATCTTCATTTCCAAAAAGATCCATCTCTCTTCAAAACTCAAGGGGTCAATAGAAATGCAGTTGTGGCCTCCACCGGGAAAGTCGTGATGATAGATGGACAGTAAGGCAGGAGCCAATCCGTTTGCCACCAAGAGGCCAAGATAAATAGCCCAATTTAAAGCAGTGCAAGTGTCCTGCCTCGTGGCTTTCTGCCCATTCCAAGACCAGCGCAGACAAGAAATGAGAGTAATAACACAATCAAACACCATCTCTTAAGGCTCTCAAACACATTATATCTCAATGGTCCATTCAAACAGCCTTGAGCAAAATCACACTTGAACTGCTTGCAAAGCCAGCAAATGCAGACATTTTCATTTCCGCAGTTTCTGATGCTTCAAAACATTAAATGAATGGCACTCACGACAACAATGGCTTTCAGTTGTTTGAGGTTATTCATTGTTTTTCTCTAGCAGAAAATAAAAGATGAAAATAACGTTTGAGCTTTTTTTATTGCTTCGAAACACGAACCTCACAGAGAACACAGCGTTTCACTCGCAGATCTGTAATTCAGTAAATGAGAGAAATGGTTAAGGCCTGAATGCTTTCTGCGAGCGGCTGTGTGTGATTTAATATCTTCAGAAAAATGAGTACGTCCTCATAGTTCACCACTGAGTTATCTCTATTGCCCCTCCTCTTTCTCTTAGAGAAATAAATGAGTGTTGTGTTGTGTAGAACAGAGCCCGAGGACGCAGCAGCAATATCTCACGCATTTGATTGTTTCATGAGAGCTCCGCATGAAATCAAATGCGATCGAGCGGATGTGGCCGTGGGGTCGTATTCTCCCAATGTTCATGCGTTTGTGCCTGTACGTGGGTTCTGTGGCCAACAAATTTAAAGTCATGAATGAATGAACACTGAAAGTGTTGTCTTTGCTTCTCTTTGGCTTCACTATGGTCATTTCTGACCAGATTTTGCTTTTCTCAGACACTGTATTTTCAAATGTTTTTTTCAACTTTTTTTTTTTATCAGAGAAAGAAAAAAAATGAAGAAAGACCTGAAATGTTTCTTAAAGTCACCATCGACAATTCTTTATTTATTATAAATGATTTATCAGTGCATCATTATTTTTTATAGGCTAATTCACTGGTAATCTTTAATCAAACACGTTATCATCCCCTCAAACGACATGTTCTCTTCATGACGTGCGTCTCGGAGAGTGGGACTAAACATCCTCCAGAACTCACTGCAAACTGGCATTCAGATCTGCCTTTGTCTAGTTACCAGCGCCCAACTTCCTACAATCAAATCCCGAGGACAAAATCTAGTCACGACCTACATTTCTTCTCATTCCAGAAGCCGTTTTACTCGAATATACGTCACGATAGAGAAGAAAAGACTATTGCAACTTCCCCTGTCATACCTTTTAATAAATGATTAGTTGTTTATAATGATTAGTGTTACATATACACTTACATCACTGCATTAATAGCAGATTTAATGTCAATGCAGTTGGCACAACCAGTGTTATTTTAGTATTACTGACATACTATTATAGTGTTTATTAATATTCTTAATTATATTTTTTTATTTTTTGGTTTTTAATATTAATTTTAGTTAAAGTTTTAGTAATTTTGTTGTGTTTTGTCAATTCTATTAGTCAAGTTTTCTTTTAGGTTTAGTTATTTTATTACATCAAGTTAATCTAAATGAAAATAAAAAAAATGTTTATTGAAATAAAATAAAATATTTAAAAAATAATAATAATTTTATTTCAGTTAATGTTTATTTCAAGTGATAATTTTTTTAAAATGTTTTTAGTTTTAGTTAACTATAATAACCCTGGCTCACAAACCGAAATTGTCAGGAGTGCATACATTACCATGTAATCTCATTTACACACCAGATGTGGCTTTCTCCATCCATTCTTCTGTAATTTATGGCTGCTTCTGTAACTCTCACTTTTCTCTCTCTTCCTTTCTGCCACATTCCCTAATTAGACCATTCACCTGCCACATTTGCCAACAGAAGGTTTTGTTTCTCTCGTCTTTGTGTAAAATGGTCCGGATCCGTTTAACACTGTGAACTGCTGAAGGTGTAGAGCAAATCCGCACAATGGAGAGTAGTGGAGATGAATGAACAGGGATGACAGACCACATTTAAAACAATCAGGGCTGCGTTTCTCAAAAGCATTGTGAGCTAAGTTGATCATAGAGAACATTGGCGGCAATAGTCTTCAAGATTAACTTGGGCTCACAAAACTTTTGGGAAACACAGCCAAGTTTTTTCCCTTCACATCTAAAGATATTTGAATTTCATTCTTTAACGATTCCATGATTCATTTAGTGCTTTTAAGAAATCAGTATGTGAAGAAAAATTGAGAAAAAAAAGTATTTTCATTGCTAAATGATGCATAATTTCAAAAATAAAGGTTACTTACACAAACAGAATTTTAAGTCTATTTACAGGTGCCATACAGTAGTGGCCAAAAAATTATGTCCGCAGGGTGTATTTGCTTTTAATAGCATCATACAAATTTGATTAAACCATCAGAGGAGAATGTTCTACATATTTTTTATATTAAAAATAAGGGAAGAACAAAACACTTAACTTGGTTAAAGTATTTATCTTACAAATTTACCTAGAGGTTTTATTTTACATTTTACAAAAAAAATGCATACAAAAAAACAAAAAGCTCAAGAAAAAATGGACTACAACATGATCAGTTATTCAATCTTCCATTGTTTATGCATCTGTTCATAGTTTATTTGTTTAACAGCCAGGCCAAAAATTATGTCACACAATTTTGCATTTTTCATTGCGTTCTCTGAGACCTTTGAAAGAGGGGAAGACTATCAGTGAACAATGACTTACATTTGGGTCTGTTCTTCACTCATGACTTCATACAATTTGGAAATACTGCAAGATTCATATGGACTACTTTTATGCTTTTATTGGGTTTTCTTGTCCTTTTTGGACAAAAACAATTAGCTCATGTATTTGAATTTAATACATATAAGTAAACATATCAATAAGATATCAGAATTGCCCCACTCAGAAAGCCAGCGTAACCAGAGAACAAGTAATTGGCTCTATCAGCGGCGTGATGAAGGTAAGTGTTGCAGTTGAGCGCTACACATCTGCTATCAATACTGCCCACTCAGGTTTCACGGCACTTTAGCAATATTGCATTTCCCGTTACATGCCAGCATGTACTGTTTAATTATAACAAGCTTCGGATGGGCCTGTCTCTGTTATCACAAATTACAGTGGCAGTGTATAAACTTAATGGAGTTTTTCTGCCTGTCATAATTAAGACTTAAGCACGACTATTCCCACCCTCTCTCAAGAGATATTTCCAATTGAGTGGTTCTTTGCCTATCATGCATTAAAAACGTTTAAAGGGGTCCTATTTTCACATTTTTCAACTTTAGTGAGTGTGTAATGTTGTTGTTTGAGCATAAAAAAGATCTGCAAAGTTACAAAGTAACAAAATTCACTTTTCAAGAACTACAACAAACGGCTCGTTTGGACTACAACACATTTTTTCCAGATCTTATGAGGTCCTAATGTTCCTCATTTAAATAATCTCCACAGTATACGCAGAAAAGCGGACGAGGCCTGGATGATCTTATTTCTGTTATTTCCACAACTCATTTGTTTGACCTTCCTAAGGCTGAAGGACTTAGAATGGGTAAAATTTATTTTAAACACTGTTCCTAAACATTATAATCCTGATGTTTATCTGTGCGCTGCAAATTTTACAGTCAAAAGCTTCTCCTGAAATAAGGCAGTTTCCACTTTGTCGGGACAATCTGTTGTTTATTGATCACAACTTGTGAGTATGTCTTATTTGAAGTTTGTTCACCGCCCCTTAGGAAAATTAACCATGTTTTTGAGATAGATTACTGTTTGTATAAGCATAGTTCTCCGACAAATATCATGATTAAATGGTGGATAAAATCATACCTATAATGTACAAGAAGTACATATCACTCTGAAACGTCCTGTGAAATCCGTTCTGGATGCTGCTCTGTTTGTAAACATGGCCAGGGTCTGAATCGGGTTTGAAATTGCCGGCATCCTTTATATTTACTCTAGAGCAGAGTTTGCAGTTATGGAGGGGCGGGACATTTTCCGAACACACGCTAAGCGCTGCCAATCACAACACACTGTGCCAACTAACCAATTTAAGGGACCCCTTTAATGTACACCCAGCCATGTAGAGGCGCCATATGCCGATTCAAACCCGCACATGTCCCTTTAGATTTTTAAGTCAAATAGATTTTAAATGCAACTTTCAAATAACAAATAATAAATATTTTTATATTTGACATTCAAGTTTCACCATTATTGTAGGTAAAAAATTAACAGTGTCCAAAAGTTATTTTCAACCAAAGAGTTTTAGATTTTAATGAGATATGTATTATATAACCATTTAAATATCAGCCTCTTATTCACAAAATGTGCTTCTGACAAACACAGAGATGAGATGCAGTTTATCTTTGTGGCGTCCAATTCTGATGGTTCAAATTCATCTGCTACAGAATACATGAAAGACTGAATTGATGCAGTAATATTCTTAATATTCTGGAATAGTGATAGTAAAGGCATAAATAATGAATGTTTTCACTTCGGGTCATAATTCAAAAGTATGAAATTGGGTTAGAAGATATTGCAGTAAGAAAGCTTAAGTGAAGTTTTGTTATAAATAATAATAGTTGATTTAGTTGAGCTTGTTTTTCCCTATAAAATACAGAGTGTTGTTCAAAAGTCAATTGTGCTGCTTTCCTTATGTAGCCAAAAGGGAGGTGCTATCAGACTCCGATGTGGACAAAATAACATTTATACACACGCTGGTTGTTTTTTGGTTCACATTCATGTTTTCATGTTTCTTATTTTGAAATATAGTCATGTTTCATGTCCTGTGATTCCCTGTTCACCTCATGAGATCTTGTCATGTGGTTCCTTTGAATATGTGTCTTGTTTTCATTGGTTCCTTTGTTTCATGTTTCATTAGTTCTGTCATGTCATTACAGCTTTGCGGACCACAGATCTCCTTGGTTACGGGATCAGACTCGGGACAGATCTCTAGTGTGATGAATTCACCACTGAAGTTGGTGTGAACAGTGAGCAGGTCACGTCTGGTGGTCTTAAATCCGGTGCTCTCAGCGCTTCAAAGTCTGGTGGTTTAAGCACGTCCAAGTCCGGTGGTCCCAGAGATCATCTCTCTGGTCACTGCTATTCTGTGTGTGTGGGCCAGACCTTCCTGAACTCTCTGCCTGCCCTATCCCAGCCAAGGAGGTCATCTAGGAACTCTCTGCCTGCCCTATCCCAGCCAAGGAGGTCATCTAGGAACTCTCTGCCTGCCCTATCCCAGCCAAGGAGTCCATCTAGAAACTCTCTGCCTGCCCTATCCCAGCCAAGGAGGTCATCTAGGAACTATTTGCCTGCCCTATCCCAGCCAAGGAGGCCATCTAGGAACTCTCTGCCTGCCCTATCCCAGCCAAGGAGACCATCTAGTAACTCCTGCCCTATCCCAGCCAAGGAGGCCATCTAGGAACTCTCTGCCTGCCCTATCCCAGCCAAGAAGGCCATCTAGGAACTCTTTTCCTGCCCTATCCCAGCCAAGGAGGCTATCTAGTAACTCCTGCCCTATCCCAGCCAAGGAGGCCATTTAGTAACTCCTGCTCAATGCCAGCCGAGGAGGCCATCTAGGAACTCTCTGCCTGCCCTATCCCAGCCAAGGAGGCCATCTAGTAACTCCTGCGCTATCCCAGCCAAGGAGGCCATCTAGGAACTCTCTGCCTGCCCTATCCCAGCCAAGAAGGCCATCTAGGAACTCTTTTCCTGCCCTATCCCAGCCAAGGAGGCTATCTAGTAACTCCTGCCCTATCCCAGCCAAGGAGGCCATTTAGTAACTCCTGCTCTATCCCAGCCGAGGAGGCCATCTAGGAACTCTCTGCCTGCCCTATCCCAGCCAAGGAGGCCATCTAGTAACTCCTGCCCTATCCCAGCCAAGGAGGCCATCTAGGAACTCTCTGCCTCCCCTATCCCAGCCAAGAAGGCCATCTAGGAACTCTTTTCCTGCCCTATCCCAGCCAAGGAGGCCATCTAGGAACTCCTGCCCAATCCCAGCCGAGGAGGCCATCTAGGAACTCTCTGCCTGCCCTATCCCAGCCAAGGAGGCCATCTAGGAACTCTCTGCCTGCCCTATCCCAGCCAAGAAGGCCATCTAGGAACTCTTTTCCTGCCCTATCCCAGCCAAGGAGGCTATCTAGTAACGCCTGCCCTATCCCAGCCAAGGAGGCCATTTAGTAACTCCTGCCCTATCCCAGCCGAGTAGGCCATCTAGTAACTCTCTGCCTGCCCTATCCCAGCCAAGGAGTCCATCTAGAAACTCTCTGCCTGCCCTATCCCAGCCAAGGAGGCCATCTAGGAACTCTCTGCCTGCCCTATCCCAGCCAAGAAGGCCATCTAGGAACTCTTTTCCTGCCCTATCCCAGCCAAGGAGCCTATCTAGTAACTCCTGCCCTATCCCAGCCAAGGAGGCCATTTAGTAACTCCTGCCCTATCCCAGCTGAGGAGGCCATCTAGGAACTCTCTGCCTGCCTTATCCCAGCCAAGGAGGCTATCTAGTAACTCCTGCCCTATCCCAGCCAAAGAGGTAATCTAGGAACTCTTTTCCAGCCCTATCCCAACCAAGGAGGCCATCTAGTAACTCTCTGCCTGCCCTATCCCAGCCAAGGAGGCAGTTTCTGCCCTTTTGGAACACTCTATGCTCCATGTATTGGCTAGGGAGACTGTCTGTGAAGATTCTGTGCTCCCTGTTATGCCCATGGAGGCCACTTTTGGACTCTTTAAGCTCCCTGTCACAAACATTAAGGCCATCAATAAACTCTTTAAGCTATCGGTTCAAGCAGCCGTGGTGGTCTCCTGATCTGCCATGGTGGTCTTCTGCTTTGCCTGCTTAACTGTAGTGGTCTCTAGCTTTGCCTGCTATGCCGTAGTGGCCACCTGCTCTGTCAGCTCCGCCCTGGCCACCTGCGGTGCCAACTCCTCCATGGATCCCTGCTAAGCCCAGCCTTGCCGGCTCAGCCTTGGCTCTCTAAGCTGCCGGTTCTGCCTTGGTCTCTAGGTCTGTCTCTGCCTCACGGCCCATGTCATCCACTATGTTATGATCCAGGTCGAATTTCCCTTTATGGGCCTGGCCCTCCATTATGCCCCCTAGACCGCTTCCACTCCTCTTCCCTCCTGGAATTGTTTTGCTCTGTTAGGGCATCTGGGCCCACCCTTTGAGGGGGGTATATGGTCATGTTTGTGTTTGGTTGATATTTTTATTTTGAAATTTGGTCATAGTCATGTTTCCTGTTTCATGTCATGTGATTCCCTGTTCACGTCGTGTGATCTTGTCACGTGGTTCCTTGTTAAATGTGTGATTTTCTAATTGGCTCCTTTGTGTGTCTTGTTTTCATTGCTTCCTTTGTTTCATTAGTACTGTCTGTTCATTGTTGTTTTTATCATGTGATCTCCATAGGCTTGTATTTAAAGGGTTAGTTCACCCAAAAATGAAAATTCTGTCAGTAATTACTCACCCTCATGTTGTTCCAACCCCGTAAGATTTTCGTTCATCTTCGGAATACAAATTAAGATATTTTTGATTAAATCTGAGAGCTGAATCTTTCCTTCATTGGCTTCTAAGGGATCGAAACTTGCCTACCCCGAAAGTTAGAAAAAAACAATGTTTAAAATAGTTCAAGTGACTACAGTGGCTCAACCATAAGTTTATCAAGTGACGAGAATACTTTTTTGTGCGCAAAAAAACAAAACAAAAATAACGACTTTATTCAACTATTCATTTTCTTCTCTGTGGGCCTCTGAGTGAGTTCACGTAGTGTAACCAAGGGGGTAATCCATCAGCCGGAAACTGAAGCCTCCTTGGGTGCCGCCATTGTAGCAGAACTTCTCCTGCTGTTAGCATTCCATTGACTCCCATTCATTTTGGAGTCACTTTGACAGCGAATAACTTTACATCTGAGGCGTCCAAAGACTCCATTTGTCCATTATTTATTTCTAAAGAAACACAACAATGTATAAAAGGCTATTTTCACTAGTAACAATGCTAATTCTTGATATCAACAATTACATTTTCACTAGTTAAAATGATAGTTATTGATATCAGGAATTATATTTCTACTAGTAACAATGGCAATATTTGATATAAGGAATTACATTTTCACTAGTAACAATGCTAATTCTTGATATCAACAATTGAATTTCAACTAGTAAAAACTATAATTCTTGATATCTGTAATTGTATTTTCACTAGTGAAATGTCACCATAGGCTGCCATTCAAAATCAATTGTTGATATCAAGAATTGATTTCTTACTAGTTGAAATTCCAATTTCACATACCAGAAATGCAATTCTAAAGTTAAAAACCTTTATTTTTGATACCAAGAATTCAATTGTCACTAGTTGAAATGTTTATTCTTAATATCAACAATTGAATTGCTACTAGTAAAAATGCTCATTTTTGATATCAATAATTCCATTTTCACTAGTGACGATGTTCATTTCTGATATCATGAATGTGATTGTTACTAGTAAGAAAGTCACTTTAGATATATGAAATTATATTGATATCAGAAATACATTTTCAGATATCAAAAATAAAAAATTTTACTAGTAGCAATTTATTTGTAGATATCTAGAATAGACATTTTTACTAGTAACCACATAATTCTTGATATCAGGAATTCACATTTTTACTAGTAACAATGTAATTATTGATATCAACAAAGCAAGTTGATATCTGAAATTACCCTTGCAACAAGTGAAAACAGAATTAATGATATCTTAATAATATTTTAACTAGTAAAAATAGTCTTACAGATATCTAGAAATGTCATTTTTACAGGTAAGAATAGCTATGGTAATGAGTTGAATATTAATGAGTAGGGGTATGGCGAGATGTCGTGCCACGAGATCTCGCGAGACTAAAATGGGTCTTAGCCATGTCGGCGAAACATCATGTTTCATTTGATTGGTCATCATCACCAGGTCAGAAAATTTGTGTTCTCATTTTTTGTCTTCAAAACGAACGAAAAAAAAATGAACAAAGCATTAATTTATCACATATTTTCCCCTTCTAGTGAACATAAACAAACCTCATGCCGTTTTTTCATATATAGGCCTATTTTTTTTCAGACTTCGTTCTAATCCATCAAATGAAAACACAGTAGCTACAACCAAACCAAAAATAAAAGATTTTTGTAAACATTAGCTACCATTTGTACAGTTGTGTACTACTAAATCATGAATTCATGAATTATTCTCCCTTTTTCCCTTTTGATTAATAGGTCTATTCATTTAGTAGCCTATAGCCTATCATTCTTTCTTCATTACATTATTTTTATGCAATTAACAGGACTATAGAAATGTACTTAACCAAGGTTTAAAAATGCTTTAAAATGATCAATTCATTTTAAATATATGTCATGTTAATGTATAGACAACCACCAGCCTGGCCCTAGTGATACTGATAAGCAGGATATAGACTATAGAAAGATTTCCCAACTAATCTAACTGCTAGAAAAAAAAACTAATTTCAGCGCAGTAATTTTTTTTACACTGAATATAACACAACTCTGTATAATGTAAGGGTCTTTAGCTTAGGCTATTTAATTGTTTCTTTCTTCAAGCGGGCGCCGCGGAGTCTGTTATGCAGATTTAAACGATAACCCTTTTCAACGACGTGGTAAAGACAGAACATAATTATGTGTAGCCTAATGCGTAGCCTACAAAGTTTAAAGCAGTTTTACTGGACAATGTTTCAAGGCCGCTGCTTATGGGTGCCCTAAGCAGAATTGTACTGTGGTGCCCCCACATCTGGCTATAGGCCTAATACAGAATGAGCCATCATATGCGTGCCCAATTCGTCTCGGGGTTTCCCTGGTAAGGAGGGTGCGTTATAGCCTACAAATACAATACCAAGGGTAGCCTACAACGGGGCACACCCTATGAAATGTTCTTTTCATCTTTTTTTTCTTTAATTAGGCTATTAGGCCGGTCTTGCTCTACATTTTGCACCAGCAAAATCGTTCTTAAGTCGATGAGCGCGTCTTTAAGTTCGTCCGCTGTCTCTATTCTTAAAGGGACTATAAGTAACTTTTTGGGTAATTTATAATCTAAAATCAATATTTGTATTCATATATATGTCCCCAATGGTGTACAAATACTTCTGCAAATTATCTGATTTATCCTCGCAAACGAAGAATTTATTATATTTATATACATGGGACGGGTAAGTCCACGGAGGCTTCCATGTAGTTCCGCCATCTTGAAAAACTATAATAGCAGAGAGGGACAAAAAGTAGACCAACGCGTTTCCACAACGCGTTTTCGTTCAGAGCCGCAGCGTGACGTAACTGAAAGCAGCAGAAACGGAGGAGCAGAGCAGTGAGAGGCGCTTGTCACTTTTATTTTTAATGGCGGACCATACCTATGCCGAGCCACTGGATAAGAAATCCTCTTCGCCAAAACAGACCAAAAATGATCGTAAAAGGAAACGTGACCGGAGGATACAAAAAACACGAGTGAAGGTCGGGATTGATTTTCCCCGGTGGAAAGAGCTAATGCAGGGGAAAGAATTCAAAAGAGACGCTGAAGTCCTGCTTTCTTCTCGACAGGTAAATCAATGTTACAGTCTTAATTACAAGTTTTTTTTAATTGCTTGGTTGTTTACTTTATTATATAGACAGAAGAACATTTACAGTTAAAAGGGCTCTTTGATGAATAGCAGATATTGAGTATAGAGAAGGCACTCAAAAAAGTTTGTAAGTTTACTTTTGTAAGCTAGAAATTCGATACAAATATATTTTAATAGAGCATATGATTGTTCTTGCATTGTTTGCATAGCTAACTCTACTTCAATTTTTATGTTGTCTGATATTTTCTGTTATTTATCATTTATACTGTGACCTCACATTGAATAATACAGACGCATAAATTCTGTATGTACTCTTGTAGCTGCCGGGCATCTTTGTGGTCGTTGTATTGACACTTACTCTCCTCCTCTTCCTCGTCGTCCACCTCCTCGCCTAGATCCCACTGATCCACTGCCTCTCTGTCCTCTTCCTCTACCTCTAACGTTACTTCTTCCTCTCCCTAATGTTGAATCATCTGATGATGATATCTAACAATGCACATACTTCAAAAAAATATAACGAGTAAACAAGGCATAGTTAAAATAGTTCATGTTTTTGCCACTCATTACTTCGTACTGTAACATTCGTTTGTTCGTTGTGTCAATTTGAAGTTTGTTTGAAATAACAAACCTGTTCACCCGAGGGAAAACTCGACGAGGTGCTATTAGAAGACATCCTGTCATAGCTTTTTGGTACATAACGGCTACCGTAGATGCAACACGCATTTGAAAACGTGAGGCGCTGGAGCACAATTCGTTTGAATGCAAAATACAATTTCACCGCTAGATGGGAGTAATTCTTACTTAGTGTCCCTTTAACAGACTGGCAACTCTTGATACATTTCTGAGACATGCCTCTATGGCACGTAGATGTCGTTAGAAGGCCATAGTGGTACGTCCTTTCAATGGCATAACTTTGCCTTCCAATTTGCCTTAAAACCTCCTCTGCCATTGCCAGTTTGTTCGCAATTCATCGGAGTTCTTGAGCACGTAAAAACATCACGCTCTTATTTGAATTTATAAGCAGCGTAATTATGCACATATCCAAAAAGGAATTCATTATATATGCACATATCCAAAAAGGAATTCATTAAATATGCAAATATCCAAAAAGGAATTCATTAAATATGCACAAATCCAAAAAGGAATTCATTATATATGCACATATCCAAAAAGGAATTCATTATATATGCACATATCCAAAAACGAATTCTTGATATCTGCAATAACAATTTTTACTAGTGAAAATTACATTTTAACATGTAAGAATTAAATTACAGATATCAAGAATTAAATTACAGATTTCAAGTAGTATGTTTCTTACTAGTTGTAATTTCATTTGTGATATCATAAATGTATTTCTGCGAGTGATGACGTCATTTTTTATATCAACAATTTAATTCCTGATATCAACAATCAGCATTTCTGATATCAAGAATTGAAATGTTGATATCAATAATTGAATTGTTGATATCAATAATTGAATTGTTGATATCAACAATTGAATTGTTGATATCAACAATTCATATCCAAAATGTGTTTAAATGTTAAAAGGGCGACAAAACTATTACAGATATCAAGAATTGAGTTATAATTACGAATACACATATCAGCTTTGTATTTATTACTAGTAGAAATATCATATTTGATATCAATAATTGCATTGTTACTAGTAAAAATCCGAATTCCTGATATAAGAATTATGAGGTTACTAGTAAAAATGTATATTCTAGATATCAACAATTGAATTGCTATCTGAAACTGTATTTCTGATATCAATTTAATTTCAGATATCTAAAATGGCTTTCTTACTAGTAACAATCACATTCATGATATCAGAAATGAACATCGTCACTAGTGAAAATGGAATTATTGATATAGAAAATGAGCATTTTTACTAGTAGCAATTCAATTGTTGATATCAAGAATAGACATTTTAACTAGTGACAATTGAATTCTTGGTATCAAAAATAAAGGTTTTTAACTGTAGAATTGTATTTCTGGTATGTGAAATTGGAATTTCAACTAGTAAGAAATCAATTCTTGATATCAACAATTGATTTTGAATGGCAGCCTATGGTGACATTTCACTAGTGAAAATACAATTACAGATATCAAGAATTATAGTTTTTACTAGTTGAAATTCAATTGTTGATATCAAGAATTATCATTTTAACTAACGAAAATGTAAATGTTGATATCAAGAATTAGCATTGTTACTAGTGAAAATGTAATTCCTTATATCAAATATTGCCATTTTTACTAGTAGAAATATAATTCCTGATATCAATAATTATCATTTTAACTAGTGAAAATGTAATTGTTGATATCAAGGATTCATATCCTGGAAATGAATAAAAGTTAAAACGGCTTGCCATAGGTTGCTGACGTCACATCTACGTCGTCAAGCTTTGAGCCTGCGCAGTCGCTCAGCCATCAGGAAGTGAGTGCTTCTAAAGGGCTTCAATTCTCTCTGTTGAAATCAAGGGGGTCGCTGTATCCATTTCTTTTACTGTCAATGAGTGTAACAGCGTAGCGCTTCTGTGTTGTACGTCACACATAGGCTCACTATTGGCCCAACGCTGGTCATGTGTGTGATGCGTGTGACGTACAACACAGAAGTTGCTACGCTGTATGTTCATTTATTTCAAAAGTTGCTAGTTGTTTTTAACTGGGTTATTATTGTTAACTAAAAATAAAAACCATAACATATTTAAGTTAATTTAAATAAAGATGAAATAGAATAAAATATAAACAGTTGAAAAACTTAAACTAAACAATAATCTGAAATTTTGCCTTGGCAATAAACTGAAATAGGTTGAAGCACCAAGAGTATGTGATTTTTGTGTGTGCATTTTTCATAAATTGTACACTCTAAAAAAAATATTTGTCAAACTTTAGATTAGGAGTATGTTCCAGAAAAAAAAAAATACAATTTCAGTCTTTCGACTTGAAAATTTACTTTTAATTCATTGTGTTACTTGCAGCATGTGAAATTTACTAGCCATTTTTGTTTTTGTACTAGCCATCCTTATTGTTATTGAATAGTTATTGAAGATTGTGAAAACATTCTTACGCAAACATCACACACAAACGCGTGCTTACACTGGTTAGTGAATGAGACATAATGATTTGAGAGAGCGGAATCCATTTTCTCAGTACAGTAATCTTGAACAAGTGCAAAGTAATGAATGAGTCCAGCTCATGATTTATTCTGAGAGAAGTCATTAGTCGTAATGCCACAGCTAAGGTGTACAGTACCCTGCTTCAGTGTCAGCGTGGGTCCTGCTTAAAAGCATTTCAACAAGATTATATTGCAAACCATTTTGGAACCCATTGTTTTAATCGGCTCTTAGATCAGTGTGACATGGGAATTTACTGGGAAAGCATTTTAAAGGACTTGCTCTGCTAAAACTCAAATTTAGATTTTTTTTAAAAAGATGCTTCCATTGGGTCCATTCAATTCGTAGTTTCAATTTGCACAATTTAAAGGGTAATGGAGACGCGGCTTCATTTAATTGTATACTTTCATTATAGTACAAACATGTATACAGGTGTGTAAAGCTTCTCTTTAAAGAGTCACAGTGGAACTTGTTTGTTCATTTCTCCTGAGAACAGACCGCAAACGGTACATTTAAGTAATTAAAAGCAGTTCGTTAAGTATCTCCCACATATTGTGCAACCCAGAGAACACTGCTTTATGTCCCTGTCGACAGGGTCAGGGTGTGTAAACCTGTGTGTGTGTCCCTGGGGCAGGAGGAGACGACAGAGACCAGGACACACTGTTCACATCTGGGGGAAGCTCAGTCACGCTGCCACTTTAAGCTCCACTGAGTATTTTAATAAGAAGAAAATACATATCTTGAAATATAAGTGGTAATATAAGAGTGTGTGTCTCTGTATGGGCCGCCTGCAATCATTATTCTGTCTCGCATGCACCACTGATGCACATCTCATTACCAGAGGCTTAATAATGTGTGCCGTGACGCTCCAGAGTCCTCCTTTCTTTATGAATTGAACCACCACTCATTTCTCAATTGCAGAACATTTGTTCTTTACACTCAGTAGTTACTGATTATAAGCAGGGCCAAAATTACCACTTGCCTAGCAAATGCAGTAAATGACTGGGTCAGTAACATTTCTTTAATTATAATAAATGGCTTGTTTTAAGGGCTGCTATCATGAGGAATCAAATTTACCTTAAAACAACAAATTTCAGAAATATAATTCACAGTTCAAAAGAGTATTTTTTGCACAACACTTTACAATAAGGTTTCATTTGTTAACATTAGTTGACAACAGTAGTCCCACTTATACAGACACTCATAGTATGGGAGCTCCAGTGCTATCTGTACAACAACCAGACGACACACAGTTTGTGGAGACCATCCAAGATGCAGTGCCCGACGGGACGGGGGAAAAGACAAGACCGAGTGCAGCGAGTGAACGACCCGCTGAGAAACTCCCTGTCTGAGTGTTCTGGGCACAGCAGCAAACAAAAGGTAAGACACAAATCAGTCCAAAAACACAGAGGGCCTTATTTTAAGCACAAGTGCACTGAGAGCGTGTCCGAATCCACTTTTGGTTAAAGAGCAACCAGACCATCTACGGGACAAAGTGTATACGCGCGTTGTGGACCTGCCTATAGGCACACATCACTAACGTGCTCTTTAAATAACAAAAAAAAACATTGCACCATTGACTTTAGACCAGGTTTCAGTTGGTCAATGGCTCAGTCTATTTCAGTTGCCTCAGAATAGCAATAGCAACACACCAACAATGCGCCTGAACACACCTTGTTTTCAGCCCACGGGCGCAAATGCATTTGCTATTTAAACGACGTGACGCAGGACGTGAAAATGAAAACTGCGTCGGGCTGAAACTAGCAAAAAACACTTGCCACTTAGCCTGGCGCTGCATTGCACCGAGTGTATGATAGGGCCCTGACTGATACCTGAGACGAAGCACATGTGATCTACTGACAACAAGGGGTAGACACCGGAGAATATAAGCTGTGATCTGCACACACCAACGCTACTAATGCCCAGTTCATTTTGTATGATTTTGGGCTGTCCCATTCGATGACCAATCGTGGTGATTTCTGTGGTCATGGCTTATAAACGGTAGTCCTACATCTTACAGTGAGAGAGATTCAAAGACGACCCAGAGATAGCCTGCGATCATTTACTGACGGTGTCAGATCTTTAGCATGATCATCTCACAGTGTGTTTGCTGCTACACCCCACTTCTACTGACTAGCTAATCAAAATGCAACATGAAATGGCGCATTGATTAACGTGACATGGCGCTAAAACTTAAAACTTCTTACCTCAACCTCCGTTTGCAAGATTGGCATGCCAAGTGGGCCTCTTTTCCCTAGCCATGACTGCATCCATATTCTCCTAGTTCACTTCTCTCTTTTTTTCAGCGGACATAAAAAACACAATTGCCAAAGTGCGATTCATCTTGCTCTATTTGTTTTAATCTTCTATACTAACTTGCATTGCAGTCATTCAATAGGTCTCCTCATCGTACAATCTACATACATTTCGTACCCAAGTGTATTAGATCCATGTCGTACAGTGTGATCTGTAATGATCTTATAGGAATGCTGAGGCATTAGAGAACCTGAAGGCAATGTTGATTTCCCAGGCCAGGACAGGACAACACAGACAACAGGGGAAGCCGCTGATACACCCTGAACCGGGACAATGCACACATATACACTCACATTCTCTTGCTTTCTGTCATGTTGGTGCAAACACTACACAACTAATCACAGACTCGGTGCATTCAATTATAGTAAAATATTATCATTCCTCTCCCTGACTGTTTCCGAATACATTCTCACACAAACAGCAGCGTGAGAGTTGACAACATGCCAAGAGACAACAGGAAAGAAAGGCTTGCGGATGTTTTTTTTGCACAGAATAGGAAAACATACGAAAAAAAAGAGGCGAAAAATGTGCTTGGGGAGATGTGCAGTTAGATGTTTTCTTTTTGTTGTTGCTGTTCCCAGTTAAACCCTTTCCTCTTGCGCTGATTGGCTGCTGGTCATTGGTGCTCTCTTACACACTTGATGATGGATCGGTTACATTTGTGAAACAGGCAACAGACGTCTGTTGAATGCAAAACTGCAAAATGTCGGCTTGAAATGGATTTTGCAACTGACTTTACTACTATGTCGTGATGGATTTCTGAGTAAAACAGCAAATGAAAAAGATACAAACAGGACAAGACTTTATTAATTTAATTCATTTTAAGATTTCAAAGAAAAACAAAACAAAATATATAAAAAACCAGGTAAATGCATAGATGAATTATGTATAAGACCAGCAGCTGTGGTCGGTTGCATAAACTGCTTAGACTAGTCCTAAAAGTTAGTTACGTGTTTTTTATTTTCTTCAAGTCTGGTTCTAGTTTTTAAAAGTTTTTACAAAAAAACCCAAAAAACTATAGTTTGGTCTAATTTGAATCTGAAAAGTGACTAACTACTAGCTGGTCAAACTAGTGTTTAAGACTCATTCTTAACATGGCTATGTTTATTTAACTACTAACATGCATTAGGAAAATAAACAGGGTCATTTTTGATTTCATGCCGACTTTAATTCAAAGGGAGGGTGGAATATGGTCATAGAAAGCTACATTATGAGGTGTTTGACTAAGATTAAAAGTGGATCTAAGGGGAAAACAACATAAGCAGGATCATTCTTATGTAGACAATCTTTTGTTAGCATGTCAGGACGTCGTTTAGCTGTGGATCCAAAGCGACTGCATGGCATTTAGTTAATGTGTGCGTGTGCTTGAGTTGGTTGTTGGTGAATGTGGGCTTAGGACTGTCACACAGAGCTGTTCCTCAGTACGATTATTTCCACTCTTATGGTAAAAGCAATATTCAGTGTTTATCATTATGCTGTAGCATAATGAGGCATGAAATAGACTGTCTTTTTGCCTTGACCTGTCCCCTGACAACATGTTCCCAAAGGAATAGCAGCTTGAACAAAAAAAAAAAACAACAACAACAAAGAAAAGTAAAATATGTTAGCTCAGTAACACTAAAACCTTTAGATTTTAGATTTTTTAAACTTTGAAATACTGATGGAAAAGGAAGTTGAAACTATAGCAGAAATTTCTGTAACAAGTTAAATGGTAACAGCAAGATTATTTTTTTTTTAAAGCGGTGTGTGTCACCGCTAGGCAGCAAATGTATATAATTTATAGAAGGCGATACCAGAATGTAATAAAACAGCATGTTTTCCTAATATTTGTGTATAATTATGCGGTTTCACTTTATTTGGATGGTCCCTTTAACACATTCTGTTGACTATAAGTAACGTTGCACCTACATGTCCATAACTCTCATTAGAGTGTTAGTAGAGTATTAGTAGACTGGTGGGGTTAGGGTTAGAATAAGTTGACATGTAGTTGCATAGTTACTTATAGTCACCAGAATGTTCAAAAGGGACCATCAAAATAAAGTGTTACCAATTATGCTTATTGGAGTCCTGCATCATTAGCTTAGCAAGATGCTCTTGAAATCAATTGAGTCGACTACACTTCACATGAGGAGTGCTATTAGCATGACGCCACTGCAGTGTAATACAGTTCAATACAGAACCCCAGGGTTCCTGACTCAATATTAAAGAACGCTTTATGACAAAAAATGTTCTATATGAGGAGAAATGTCTGCATAATACTTATGTTTAACAGGTTTTTTCTTTGCTTCTAGTGATAAAATAGGTTTATAAGCAAAAATGTAATTCCTAAAATGTAATTAAAATAAGATATTAATTCAAACTAAATCCATAAAATGATCCCATGATGGAAAACCCCTAAAAGGTTCTACATATATGAAGCGCCTGACAGAATCCTTTAAGGTTCTATATAGAACCTTTAAATCTATAATGCCGACACACACTAGTCTTTGAGGACGCGGAACTTCTTGAATCACCAAACTTTAACTTTAAAATGCGCTGAAATGCAAAACTTCCACGTTTCCGGTATCCAGCATTCATATGAAGGCGTATGAATGGAAGTCAATAGAGCCAAATAAGTGTGACGCCCCTTAAGAGTGATTTTGAATCATCAGAGCCTTAGAATGAAAACATAACCTCCAATACTCCTGAATCTGCTTTCTATCTCAGACGCTACCTTTACAAGCAGTAAGTGGACAGATTGATGACAATGTTCTCTTCAGCTCAAAGTCACCACAGATGATCAAACTTAACAGCACAGCTGTCTTACTCCACCACAACAAAGCACAGCTGTCGTAGCACAACTCAACATTTGAACTACAGTCATTTCCTTATTCCATAGTGATTTGGGACGGGATTAGGATCTCTGTCAATTTACTAAAATGGTAGTGTCTACTGTCTGGATGAAGGGTTATGGAAGGTTATAGATGGATATGCACCACAGCACACGAAACCCATGAAAACAAAAGCCATAATTATGTAATCTCAATTACATTATGTATATAATCAAGCATTGAGGTAACACTTTCATTACACTTTATTTTAGGGTGTCTTTGATACACTGTAATTATACATTTTCAGTTTTTCTTAACCGATTTCACTCATTTCTCCAAACTCAGGTCACTGTTCTCAAAACAGTTAATACAGTGATCTGAACACTTTGTAATTGTCCTAAATTCAATTAGCCCCAAATAAATATCTGCTGAGTTGAGTTAGTAATAAACACGACACAGGAAATGCACATTTCCTAATTGTTTACACAGCTATCTCAATTACAAAAACTATAAAAGGGGAAAAGAAAAATGCCAAAAATAGAAGAAGAATGAAGAGGTGTAAGAGTGAGAGGTTTTGGAGAGGATAGAGGACGGTTTCTGATTTCACCATTCAGCACTGGAACAAGAGTGGCTTGAGCATCACCCACATTTCAGGATGGTGTTCCTTCAACATCTTCTCCGATTGGAGATGGAAAGTATGATCACAACCCTTACAACCCAGTAAACACAACCCTTACAACCCAGTAAACACAACGCTTACAACCCAGTAAACACAAGCCTTACAACCCAGTAAACACAACGCTTACAACCCAGTAAACACAACCCTTACAACCCAGTAAACACAACGCTTACAACCCAGTAAACACAACCCTTACAACCCAGTAAACACAACGCTTACAACCCAGTAAACACAACCCTTACAACCCAGTAAACACAACCCTTACAACCCAGTAAACACAACCCTTACAACCCAGTAAACACAACCCTTACAACCCAGTAAACACAACCCTTACAACCCAGTAAGTCTTCTTCAAGCGATGGAAGAGGCCTGTGGTGAAGATGAGGCAGGGGATGGATCCAGCATTCAAGGCTTTTTTCCCCCTCGATGCACGACTCGTGAAAACAGATGCTGTGATGTTGATGAAAGTCTTTGACCAGATGTAAATGAGAGGCAAGATCTATAAAGTTCATTGATTTAATGATTGCAGTACATTTATTTATTTACTTATTTTATTTCATATTTTCAGGAGCGAATACTTATCTTTATAAACTTGTCATTAAAGAAGTTTGAAGAACATGATTAAAGAACACGAAAAACCTGTATTTTCGTTCGTGCATGTGTGTATCTACAGCTGAATTGATCAAATCAACAGAGAACGCACTTGTAGTTTTGATGTTTCTATTTATTTTTGATAAATGCATTTCTAGAACAAAATGCAGTGCTTCATTATCCATTGAATACTGGAATGTTTGACCAATATAAAAGTGTGTTTAGTTTGCTAATTGTTTTGAGAGCAACTACATTCATTTGGAGAACTATGTCAAATCGATTGAGAAAAACTAAGTACTGAGTAATATTAATTAACTACTTACTATAGGTTAGGGTTATACTATAGGATTAGCATGTAATTATGCATAATGTATAGTTATTAGTAACTGCATGTAACAATGACACTGTAAAATAAAGTGTTACCATTATGTCACGGAGCGCGCGGCTGTCACTGAGCGCGCGCCTTCACCTCTCTGAGTTCACACGCTCTTTGTCACCTGAGTTCTAGAACTGCATTTCCCATCTTTCCCCTCTGCTATCATTAGTTTCCATCCCTGCCTGGTTTCCTCGTTCAGTCTCATCACTCCCACCTGTTAATCATCATCATCTACCCTTTATCTGGACTGCTCAGTTCTATGTTGATTGCGAAGTCTTGTTTTGCCACGCTACATGTTTATGCGTATTCCTTTGATGTTTCATGTCAGTGATTCCTTGTTTCATTACCTGTTTGAATAAAGTGCTGCAGATGGATCCGACTGCCTCCTCTCCGTCATTACAGAAGACTTCGCCATCACAGGATCCAGCAGACCTCCAGCGTCTTGCTTCCGAGCTTTCCTCCCAGGCATCTGTGTTAATCACACACCAACAACAGCTGGTCAAGTTATCAAATCTCACCGAGGAGCTTGTGAGGTCCGTGCAGACCCTTTCTCAACAGAACGCGGTCGCTAATCAAGTTCAAGCTCCCGCAGCTGCTGCTCCCTTAACATCAAGCATGAGTACGACTTCAAGCAACCCTAAATTATCTTTCCCAGAGAAGTTTAATGGCTCACCTACTGCCTGTAGAGGATTTCTGTTGCAGTGCGAATTATTTATCAACCAGCAACCCCAGCTTTATCCCACTGATGCTTCCCGTGTCTCATTCATCTGTTCTCTAGTCACCGGGAGGGCGTTGGAGTGTGCGACTGCTCTCTGGTCAGGAGGTCAGCACACATTTCCCTCTTATAACGTGTTTATGTCTCAATTCAGAGAAGTGTTTGAACATCCCGCGGGCGGTAAGGAGCTAGGAGAGCTACTTCTCGCATTAAGTCAAGGGAATTCCACCGCAGCAGACTACACGCTTTCATTTCGCACCCTGGCAGCACAGACGGGTTGGACGGAGGAACCACTTAAGTTGCTGTACCGTAGGGGTTTGAATTCGGCGCTGCAAGGGGAATTGGCTTGTCGCGACGATGGAAGGTCCCTCGGGGAACTTATGGAGCTCGCCATCCGCCTCGACAATCTCATCCGCTCTCGACCAGTCTCTTCACTAATCCACCAGCCAGCTCGGACTTCGAACCCATGCAGGTCGGCTTCACTCGCCTCACTACGGAGGAACGTGAGAGGAGGCGGCGGAATAAGTTGTGCCTGTACTGTGCTCAAGCCGGTCATCAGAAAGCTTCTTGTCCTGTGAGATCCAGATCCAGAGATACTTCTGCGGTGAGTTCTTCGATTAATCCTCCTAACTCTCTCAGTCTAGAAGTTTCCTTTAGTTTTAATGGAAATACCTGCTAAACAAGGGCTTTAATTGACTCTGGTGCCGCTGGGAGTTTTGTCGATTTGGAGTTTGCCTTGTCTAATAATTTCTCTCTCATCCCTTGTGAGTCTCGTGTGGCAGTGGCAGCCCTGGATGGACGCCCCCTGGGGACAGGGGAGGTACAATACATCACGCAGCCACTTACTCTCAACTTCGGGTCTCGTCACACGGAGAGAATTCAGTTGTATACCATCAGTTCACCTCTTCATCCAGTAGTTTTAGGATTGCCTTGGCTGGAGAGACACAATCCTTTAAATTCCGGTGGTCTTCCGAATGCACTTCAGCGTTTTCCCGGCTGAAAGAGAGGTTTACGTCCGAACCCATCCTCCGTCATCCTAACCCGGAGAGCGAGTTCATCGTGAAGGTTGACGCTTCAAGCACTGGGGTTGGTGCGATCCTGTCTCAACGCCACGGTAACCCCGCTAAAATGTTCCCCTGTGCCTTTTTTTTCCCGCAAGCTTAATTCGGCGGAGCGCAATTATGATGTGGGTGACCGAGAGCTTCTGGCCATGAAAGCAGCCTTGGAGGAGTGGAGGCATTGGCTGGAGGGTGCACGTCAGCCTTTCACCGTCCTCACTGACCACAGAAATCTTGAATATATCAGATCCGCCAAGCGTTTGAATGCTCGTCAGGCTCGCTGGTCACTGTTCTTCTCTCGATTTAATTTCAGGATCACGTACAGACCTGGGTCCAAGAACGGGAAGGCTGATGCTCTGTCTCGCCAGTTCGAGGATTTCAACGAAATCTCCAAGCTAGAACCCATCCTTCCTTCCACTCTGATCTTTGCTCCTGTGCAGTGGGACATCATATCGGAAGTTACCGAGGCACTACAAGCTGTTCCCATTCCGCCTGAATGTCCAAAAAATCGTCTTTTTGTGCCCCTCGAACTCCGTGATCGGGTGCTTCAATGGGTTCACTGCACACTCAGCGCTGGACATCCAGGTATCTCTGCTACAGTACAGCTAGTCTCCAACCGCTTCTGGTGGTCTACGCTCCGGGCTGATGTTATCAAGTTCATTCACCAATGTTCCATCTGTAACACAGTCAAATCTTCCCACCTCAAACCTGCCGGTCTCTTACAGCCACTGCCAGTGCCTCAACGCCCATGGTCCCATATCGCCGTGGATTTCGTAACTGATTTGCCTCTGTCTCAAGGATTTACCACAGTTTTGTCAGTCATGGATCGCTTCTCCAAATCCTGTCGTTTTATCCCCCTGAGGGGTCTACCCACTGCCATGCAGACTGCAGAGGTGCTTCTCAACCACGTATTTCGTCTCTTTGGTCTCCCCGAGGACATCGTCTCCGACCGTGGTTCCCAGTTCACTTCCCGCGTTTGGAGAGAGCTCTGCTCCAAACTCAACATCAACGTCAGCCTTACCCTGGGATACCATCCGCAGGCTAACGGTCAGGTTGAACGGTTGAACCAGGACCTCATTCGCTTTCTGCGGACTTACTGTCACGAGAACCAACGGGACTGGAGCCGCTTCCTGGTCTGGGCGGAGTACGCCCAAAATTCCCTGGTAAAGCCTGCCACTGGTTTAACACCCTTCCAGTGTGTTTTAGGTTTTCAACCTCCCCTCTTCCCGTGGGCAGGAGAACCGTCAGACCTCCCTGCTGTTGATGCGTGGCTGCAACGCAGCGAGGCCACTTGGAATGCCGCTCATGTCCATCTGCGACGTGCCATCCGTCACTATCAGCTGCATGCGGATCGAAGGAGGCGTGAGGGTCCTCGGTATCGGCCTGGTCAGTGGGTGTGGCTTTCCACCCGTGATCTGCGTTTGAGGCTCCCCAGCAAGAAACTATCCCCTCGCTTCATCGGGCCCTTCAAGATTCCTCGACAGATTACTCCGGTCTCGTTTCGGCTGGAACTCCCAGCACATTATAGAATCTCACCAACCTTTCATATGTCTCTTTTCAGACCCGCTGCTGCTCCCAGGAGAGAGGAGGTCCAGGAGGAGGCCGGTACCGTGCAGGCTCCCCCCATTGAGGTCGGAGGCGAGGAGGCGTACCGGGTACGAGAGATCTTGGACTCCAGACGCCGCGGCGGGGCATTGCAATATTTGATTGACTGGGAGGGCTATGGCCCCGAGGAACGTTCCTGGGTCAGGTCTCAGGACGTCCTGGACCCTGCTCTGCTTTACACTTACCACCACACTCACCCAGATCGTCCAGCTCCAAGACCCCGTGGAAGACCCCGTCGTCGTCCAGGTCCTCGCTTCCGGAGGTTAGGGTTATACTATAGGATTAGCATGTAATTATGCATAATGTATAGTTATTAGTAACAGCATGTAACAATGACACTGTAAAATAGTGTTACCATTATGTCACGGAGCGCGCGGCTGTCACTGAGCGCGCGCCTTCACCTCTCTCCGAGTTCACACGCTCTTTGTCACCTGAGTTCTAGAACTGCATTTCCCATCTTTCCCCTCTGCTATCATTAGTTTCCATCCCTGCCTGGTTTCCTCGTTCAGTCTCATCACTCCCACCTGTTAATCATCATCATCTACCCTTTATCTGGACTGCTCAGTTGTTTGTTGATTGCGAAGTCTTGTTTTGCCACACTACATGTTTATGCGTATTCCTTTGTTTCATGTCAGTGATTCCTTGTTTCATTACCTGTTTGAATAAAGTGCTGCAGATGGATCCGACTGCCTCCTCTCCGTCATTACACATTAGTAGTTCATCACTAGTTAATGCATTAAGTATCATGGACTAACAGCAAACTGATTTATTCATAGGTTAATGTGAATTTAAAAATATACTATTTTTGTATTGGGTATATGTGTATGTTTTTTTTTTTCCGATCTTTTGATCTAATGGACAAATTAAGTTTGCACAATTTACACATGAATGAGAGCAGCAGCTTTTGCCTCAAGACCAGCCGAACGCTGTGAGTGTGTGTTAGAAATCAGGAATGCTGAGAGAATATTGTGCTTGGTATGTTTTTCCTCCTCAAACCAAACTTGTGTCTTCAGTCGACAAAGTTTAAATCCCGTCTGGCTAGAGCTCTTCCCATAATGTTTACGCATTAGGTCAGTAGACGGAGAGTGTTTGAACACATTCGCCCACATGAGTGTTTACACTACGACAGCAATCCGGTCGGATGTGTTTTCTATCTCTGGAAGTGGTTGAAAGTGGACAAGCTCAAAACGTTTAGACCCCGTTTACACCTGTATTTAGTGTCGTCCACTTGTGATCCGATCGACCAAAAGACATCTTAGTAGGTGTAAACAGGGCCAAAATGATTTAGCGTTCCTGTCCTCCACCTGTCAGTCTTGTGCCACATGACTCAAAATGCTCCACTTTTATTCAGGTATCAAAGCTGCAGTCGGCTAATTTGACGGATGAACTTCCGCATCAATTTTTGTCGTTTCAAATGTGATAAAACCGAACAGTTTTATTTACGCCATTTGACTTTCATATTACTTTAGTCACTGACAATATGGTTACATATGGTTGATGGATGAACGCTGATACACAAGATATTTTGACACTCAAATTCTCAAACCTCTAAAGTTATGACATTTGAATTTGTTCATGTATGAGCACAAATTGAAATGTCTATGCATTGACTAATGGCCTAGTAGCATTTTTATTCGGGGTAGGTCAGGCTACTTAATTCCTTTTATAACCGTTTTATTTTTCCTTGCTTTTATTTTGTGATTTTTTTATAAATTTTTTTGAAAGCACTTTGGATTACCATAGTGTAAGAGATGTGCTATATAAATAAACTTCCCTTACTGTACTGCTGTCGCCCAGGGGCCTCTGGTTATCTAAAGGTGCCTCTGCATGGCAGCAATCGCAAACCACAGTCATCCAACCATCCAATCAATTCCCCATGGACAAAATCAAGTCCCATGACCCCTGCCCTATATTATTTCTGGTTCGAGAAGCCGTTTGACACAGATATACGTCACAATAGGGAAGAAAAGACTACCATAACTTCTGTTTCATGCCAACTTTAACAAATTGAGCAATAAAGTGTTAGCAAGAAAGAAATGTATTAATGTGAAGCTATTGTATGATGATAAAGTGCATGTCCTGCGCAGTTTCCAGGATCAGACTCTCTTTGATTTAATTCTCCTTTTATGTCAGATGGGATTCCAGCAATATTTGAACCCCACAACTGTTATTTTCCCCAGAAAGTTGGCAAAAAGGTCAAAGCCCATAATGAAGGTGCACTAAAAGTATTGCAAAGGAAACTTCAACTATGTACAAATTACTCAACAACCTTTTACTGTCACATGCCGGTCCTGTCTTGTGCTGCACATGGGTGTTTTGTTATTTTGGGCCATGTGCTCTTGTCGTTGTCTGATCCCTCCCCCTCGTTACCTGATTATTGTTTGAGTTCTTCCACCTGTCCCCTCTTGATTAGTCCCCTTCTTAAGCCTCCTCTTGTTTGCAGTCTTTGTCGGATCGTTGTCTAATGTTTCACATACCGGTAGGCCAAACTGTGTAAAGTTTTATGAAGAACACTTTGCAAACATGCTAGTTTTATATTATTTGAAACTGCTACGGCAGCAGGGAAGATGCGTGAACATTGATTTACATTGCTTTAACGCTATATATGCTTGTATAGTTTAACTAAAACCAGCCTGCTCAGACAGTACACAAATATGGACTACATTCTACATGTCTACATTCAAGCATTTCATGCCTAAACAACATTCCCTTTTACAGCAGATTTAGTTCATAAACAACAGACAATCGAGACCTAAATATGATTTTCATGTAAAATAATACAGTAATAAAGTAACAGTGGCAGTTCTAGACCACGGAAACTTTTTTAGGTGAACTATGCCTTTTTAGGTGATGGCATAGTTCACCTAAAATAAAAAAATATTATGCCATCATTTACTCACCCTCATGTCATTCAAAATATGACTTTATGACTTGAAGATATTTTGAGAAATGGCTTGTTTTGTTGTTTTTGTTTGTTTCATTCATACAATTGAAGTCAATGGGTACTAAAACTGGTTACCAACATTCTTCAAAATATCTTCTTATGCCAACAGATGAAACTAATACAGGTTTGGAACAACTTGAGGGTGATGAGTTGGGTAAACTATCCCTTTAACCTATTTCAGGATTTTCAGGATTATCGGAAGTCATTTTTGAGGGGGTAATGTATCACTCTACAATCTCTACACGTGAATTAAAATGATTTCAAGTTCATTTATTTATTTGACAGGTAATCTTGTAGTGTCGGGTGATAATGAGCAGTGATGACATAAAACACTTATAATATCTAGGTACTTTTCTGCATCTGTAAACTTGACATATACTATATAACACAAAACAAATTGATAACAAACAAACAAATCTGCTGCATCATCTTACAAATGGGCCAAACACAAATCAACTTAGGAAAATTATCAGTAATATCATGCATGCTCAATTTATAAAAGCAAAACTAAACCATTATATTAGGTTATTTTGTAGCCTACATCTGTTCTCTGATGCGGACGCTTTGCAAAGTTCGCTAATTGTTTTATATGTTGTTTAAACATAGACATATAATGCTGTATAAGGACAATTGGATAGATTAATATTTCTCACAATACGTGAACATGACTGCAAGCCCGTCTAAATCGGCCCAATGGAGGTTTTCAGAACGGGTGAAGGTCTCTGCGTGTTACTGTCTGTCCGCGTGGCAAAGTAATTTGATTAAATGAAATGAAACTCATTATGTATTAACTCATTATTTCATCTGACTCCATAAATGAAAAGGTTTGAATGATATCTGTGCATCATTAAATGTGAGAGAATGTTTGACTATTCTTTTTAACTCTTTTATGAAAATAATGTCAGTTACAATAAAATCAAATGTTTACAATTTATTATGTCAGGTAAATGTATCATGCCAATTTCATAATCAGTTCATAATCATAATAGATACAAAATATCAAATGCTCTGTAATAAAGAGAGAAGATGCGGACCTTGACATTTATGAAATACATGATGGGAAGTGTTTTGCATGCACTCCGCATCACCGGCTAATTTGAGTTACAAATCGCCCTGAGCCTCTTGTTGCATTTCATTATATAGACAGAAACTTCTTTCACATGGAAACACTTGCTAACAATGGGAATTTGCATTCAGAGGCTACACCTTTTGAGACCATTTGCCTGGAAGACACACCCTCCTGTGCAAGATATCTCTAAACCCTTAAGAACTTTGCTTTACTTCTTTGGGAATCAGACATTTGTACCAGTCACATTTCAAGTGATACCAAACATGTGTAAAACCGTATGATAACAATTCACATTTCGATTTTTGGGTGAATTTCAGGGATCTCAGCATGAGAGAGAGGGAGTGGGGGAAGAGGGAAAGAGAAGTATTCTGAGTCTCAAATGGTGATGCTAACTTCACAAGAGAGAGTTCAGACTTGCATGACTAAATATTTTATTTTACCTGTACCTTTTCTCGGGTATCTCCTTGGTATGCTGGAGATGTGAAACACTGTCTATATTGGTATGTCACTCATGAACAGTTAGTCATAATTTATCTGAGGCTGCATTATACAGGTGAAACTCGAAACTCGAAAAATTTGAATATCATGCAAAAGATCATGTATTTCAGTAATTCCAATTAAAAGGTGAAACTTATATATTTAGTATTAAAACTATATACATATGCATGATTATACTTTTCCGAGGGCCGGCATTTGTGTATTTAAAATCCTTTTTTTTTTTATTGATTTCATGTAATATTCAAATTTTCTGTGAATTTGGGGTTTTCATAAGCTGTAATCCATAATCATCAAAATTATGACTTTTGCACAATATTCTAATTTTTGAGTTTAACCTGTAATGACTTCATAATTCATAACATGATCAAAAATTGCGTATGAGGATGTGTTCTGAGAAATTAGCTATTGAAAAATTGCATTTTAACGCATCAGCAAAGTTACACACAACACAACTTGTCTAAGATAGCTTATATATGTAGGCTTTAATCAAGTGCATTGCTTAATATTCAGCGTGTTAAAACTGAGCGAAACGCAGACAGAGTGACGAACCATTCATGAACGGCCATCACTACTCCTGTGTCGCAGCCTCTTTATGTTCTCTTCATTGGTCAGAGTAATTCCTCTTTGCGGAGTTTAAAAGGCTATAGCACAACAAATGACTCTTTTCATCACTATTACCACAGGAAAACTGCACATTACTCCCAGTTTCAGAAAATAGTTTGGAACGATATGATTCCAAAGGGGGCCAGTGTGTGTGTGTGTGTGTGTGTGTGTGTGTGTGTGTGGAAAAAAACCCCACTTGTATAAATTTATTATCTTAACATTTTCCAAGTTTAAAGTGTTAGATTCTTTCCTTCATGATTTTTCTGAAATTTTCTTTATTAAAAATGTCAAAAATGATTCCTGTTTTTTAAAATGTTGCCTATTTAAATTCTATTTAGGGCTGCATAACGATTAATCGCAACTAATCGTTTGCAGAATAGCAGTTTTTGTTTACATCTTATATGTGTGTGTACTGTGTAAAATAATTATGTATTTATAAATACACACACATGCATGTATATATTTAAAAAATATTTACATGTTTATATACATTTTTATATTTAAATAATTTATATTATATATAATTATAAATACTTAATATACAAATAGATTTATTTCTTAAAATTTTACATGCATGTTTGTGTATTTATATATACTTAATTATTATACACAGTACACGCACATACATGATGTAAACAAAAACTGCTATTCTGCAAACGATTAGTCACGATTAATCGTTATGCAGCCCTAATTCTATTTACAAACTCACCATACACAGTAATTGTCAATAACTAATTTATTGAAAGCCATTTGTTTTGTTTTGAGAAAAAATTACTCATTGAACTTGCAAAAGAACATTTTTGCAAAGATCTTATGGTCTTTGATCTATATCTTAAGATCTTAGAGGGTTTAACAGTAATGGAGCAGTCAGAGTACCGATGAGCAGATGAATATAGAATAACAGTGTCTCTTTCCTTTTCGCCAGAGTAACAGTGGGGGACAGGAGGGATGCTGGGAAATGTAATTTCCTATGAGATAACTGGACTGTTAAAGACGGGCAGACGGAGAGCATATCGTGACACTTATCTGGACAGGATTAGATTTCTCAGAGGAGTACGTGAATATTTTTTATAAAAAAATGAATAAAACAGTAGGCGATTTATCTCCTTATGGAAAACTAGTCCTGTCCAAATATGGCTGTATATAGCAGAGAACAAACCCGCGCTTAGTCACACTATCTGATCCATGTCAAACTTAAAAAACACACCCCCTGGCTGTAAAGATATGCTGTGTATTCACTTCCCATTTACTAATTAAAAGGACAGTTTGTCCAAAATTAATATTTACTCTACCTCATGTTGTTCCAATAGCAAATTATGTTCTTTTCAAGGCAGAATGCACAAGCTGCTGTTTTTCTTAGAAAGACAGTGGATGCTAATTTGTTGTCAAACTCCAAAGAGACCATATTTACTTTAATTAGTCCATATGACTCATGCACTATATTTCCACCAGTCTTCCGAGTTCAATGCTAAGCTGTAAACATTTTAGTCTATCTGAAATCACATCAGTCTGGCTTTTAGGACAGACAGAGATAATGAAGCTTCATCCAGCACACACATTATTCAAACTATTTGCTCAAAAAGATAGGGGTGATGCACAATGGGCCTCATTTAGCAAGCTAACGTATAAGCGCATATTCGAACACAGAAATCATCTTACGACAGGGCTCACGTGTGATTCATGAAACATTCGTATGCTGCCAATCCCATCGTATGAATGATCTCTGGGACAGTTTACCAGTTAAAGGAGAACTCCGGTCAATTTTAACATTGAGCTCATTTTTTTGTACATTTGGAGTGCTGTCAGTACAGAAAAAAACGACAAAAATCAGTGTTGCCTACACCGTGTTATCCTCTTTTTAAAATTCGCACCCTGTTGACTTCAATGGGGCAAGTTCTAAACCTGCTTTTAGCCTCTTAACATCCTTGAATTGTCATTACAAGTGCACAGCCATGTGAGTGGTGTTATTAAGAGTGACCACGGTCAATCTGACTGCAGTAGATGTGAAAGATATTAATAAAAATGATGTTAATTCAGCCAGCTCACATACCTGTATTTACTTCCTGTTTTCGGTCGAAGTCCACAGTAGTCGATTGTCGAGTTCGCGCGCGCGATCATTGGTAACTAAGCAACATCATATCACAGTGTCATAGAATATCATAATATCAGACCACCACACAGCACCGTCATCGGCTGACAGCTGACAGTCTGAGTCTCCACTGTTGCTTAGTTACCAATGATCGCGCGTGTGAACTCGACAATCGACTACTGTGGACTTCGACCGAAAACAGGGAATAAATACAGGTATGTGAGCTGGCTGAATTAACATCACTTTTATTAATATAATAATAATAACACCACTACAGATAATAACACATTACAGATTTTTAAATCTTAACTTAAAACTAATTTTTCTATTGCTTTTAGTGTCCCTTGATGATTAATTTTTGCATTTGACTTCTGTTGGTCATTTTGATTTGACATTTTTTGTTATAGCCCTCTTTGATTTTATTTGGGAATTTTTACATCCTTTTTTGTTTTGTTTTTATGATGTTTAAATTAATATTATTGTCTTTTATTTTTTTAGTATTTCTATTTCATTTGCCTTTTATTTATTTTATCTGATGTTGAAAAACACATTGGTCAGCTGTTGCTGTTTTAATGGTGCTATATAAATAATCTAAACTTGAAACTTGAATGATTGTACATTGATAAATGTGGCGGCTCAAAAAAATCGTGTTAAATGCTTACGTTGCACAAGCGCCCTGTAGCAATAATCAGATGATCAGCGCAATCATGTGGTTTTAATCAACTAAGTCTCCAATTAAGTAAACACTCCTGTTTCTTTCACAATCTGAAGAATGGAGATGTCATGAGACTTTTTAAGTTACTGATTCACACACAAGCAAATGGCGATGGGACTTAATTAAATGACCGATGCCAGAAGTGCCCCTGTGGCGTTTTTCGCTGATAAGTAATCACAGGGTCCTCTGTCTTACCACATGTGACCCAACAGGAGCGCCTCTCTGGCCGGAGATCCCGTGGTGTCCCCTCTGCAGGACACCTCACAAACACAGACAACCTTGTGTGATGAACCACACTGGTCATTGTAATCCAGACTTAAAAACTCATCAATTCAAAGAATACGCACACACATATCATTGCCCGGGAGGGGGGTGAGCAAAAGTTCACCACATCTTCACCAACGAATGACCCAGCCACGTTCACAGTACACACACACACACACACACACACAAGGACTTTTTCTCCAATCTCCTCAATTGAGAGACTTGTACTATGATATATTCAATATGTTTTTATGTTTGCCCATGTTCCATTGGGGTTAGATGTGATCGTATTATAATTCTAAATGAACAGAGGTGCTTTTAGATGCATTTTCAATGTAACTGTGTTTTCCTATAATGTTTGTATGTCGTTCTTCACACCTTTAGAATCCTCTTGATCTGACCAAACCATATATATATAGGTGCAGACCGTAAAATGTATGTTACTATGTTTTATCATCTCTGGAGTAAAATTGAACGCATTTTTACATCATGGTCATGAAACATGCAAAGTCGATCTCGAGGGAACAAAGGAACACTTATCCGCACACTTTCCTCCCAGCTGATTGGTGCATTCACGCCAGAGGAGGCGTAAACAGAGGTGTCTTTAAAGAAGACCACCAAGCACCTCATCTTTGGGTTTTGGGATCTGAAGTGAAGTAAGAGTAAGGAGGGGGGAGAAAGAACTGCATCTTTGGGGGAACTCCCTTCTTCGAGGGAACTTCGACTTTGGTCTGGACTCTTCCCTCTCCTTCGATCCGATGTAACCATCATACTCGTGATCCCCGCCCTGGGGGATCTTTCCTCTTCTTTTCTTTTGTTTAAGTTTGTTTTTCCTTTGTTCATTTCACCAGAAATGAACTTAGTCTGAATTATTTATTTGGTAATTTACGTCAGAGACCTTTAAGCCTTCTTTGAAACTGCGCGCTCCAGACCGCAGCAAACCACGTGACGCTCCAACGGAACACACAAAGACCAGCAGCTCACACACGCCGCAGGGCTCAGACACCTGAGAACTATATGCAAGTATATTTGAGTTACCAAGATTTTAGAGCATTAAGACTGTTTTTCCGTGTTGTCTCTTAAAGGTTTAAATGTCCAGGTGAATTTTGCCAAGCTGTGATCCTACGGATCTATCTCTCTCTTCCCAACTCTCTCTCCCTCTCATTTTTATCTTTCTCTCTCATCCTAATTCGTGTTTGTAATGTTTTTCGTTTTGTTTGTTTCGGGTGTATATACATATATTCTGTGTGAATTGTAGTTCGATGTATTATTAGTCCAACTATTAAAACCATTATATTCTTGATTGCCTTCTGTCTAAAATGCTCATTTTACAGAGTCAATGAAATTTCGATCATAGCTACAAAGCTTTCATTATTGACTACGTTGCGTAGTCTAATTTTATAAACACAGGAAAATTAATGTTCACGGCCAGAAAATTGATATTTCTTGGAGTTTATAAGAAGGGATAACTTTGTTGAGAAGTTGATTAGTTAATCTTACGGCCGTTTGCTGGACAAACAGTTTGATAGCTAAATTAACTCCATTAAAGGTTATCTCATATAATCGATCTGAAAATGGACCATTGACATATGAATGAGGAATTATAATTCGTTGTGATTGATCATTCGTGTGTACAATCAATCTATTTTCAACTTCGATAATTTAACTGTAATATGCAATATATTAATCATATTCATGATTAATTATTAAAATTCCCTATATATAATTTGAGCTAATTTAATGTAAAACTAAATGTTGTTACAGTTTTGGTGGAGAACGCGGGCAATTTCAAACTTTGTTTTATGAGCAATCCAGTTTCAATCTGTGTATATGGTTATTAATTTTTTTTTTTTTTTTTGCGCGCTATGAAATTATGAAATTGTGAGATAAGTCGCAACGCGAACTCACTCCTAACCGACCGAGGCAAAAAGCCGAAGTCAGTAACGTTACATTTTTAACAAGTTGCTAAAAATATGCCTAGACAATTGTTAGCACTGTTAAATGCTAAGACTGCAGTACTTTAATATTACAAATGTCCTGTTAAGAGATGAAGAAATACCTCTGCAGTTGATACATTTCTAATATTTGTTTTAAATCGCTGTGAATGAAGAATTCTCACGTGCGTATTACCGGTTTGAATAAATATGTTTTTAAGCGAGACTCCTTTTAAACATAGGCCTTGCATGCAAATATCGTTATTGAATTCGGGGTTAACCCAGTGATATTCAACAAAAACGATAAACTCCTGGTCAAAAAATTGGCGTAGCTACCCAATTGAAGATCTAATACATTTAAATCATAAGTGCTATTGTGAAAAATGTTTATTGGAGTTCGAACCAACAGACGAAAATTCCTGTTGTCCACATTTGTGTATGTGCGGCGAAGAAATCCCGCCATATACTCTTGTGCAGTATAGCACCAAAAGATCCGCAGAGATCTTAATTGTATACTTGTGATTTATTCCAGAAAATCAGTGCGTGACGCGAGCTGAAAGCTCTTAGCTTTTGAATCACATTAAAAGGTGGTTGTAATTCCGCTGACTAAACACTACAGGGAGTTTAGAAGTCTCAAATTACGCCCCGCCTTCTGACTTTGGCATGCATGAGCGCAATTACGCGAGGGCCGTTTCAGATAATGCTCTCTTACTGCTAAAAGTCCACCACCTAGTGGCCTTCTTCTAAGTCGGCTCACTCAACTCTCCTTTTCTCTCTTTTCAAATTCTGTTTTGAATTGCCTATCTCTACTTTTCTCTTTTGATTGTTTTATAGTTATTGATGATACTTTGCTGTTATCGTTAATTATTATAAAATATTATCCTGATTTTTCAATTCCCTTACACGCTTAATTAAATTTGGTTTTAAACCAGTTTGAATTTAAATTTACATCGTGTTTGCCTGTCAGTCACTGATACCCACTTAGAGGGACACGCACCCTTGTGGCATCCCCTGCTAAGACGGTGTATCACTTTTTCCTCCTTTCATTCTGTTTTGAAGTGGTATATTTCCAGTTTTTCATTGGCTTTATTTTATTTATCACTGATACCTTACAGTAATCGTGATCATCATCAGATATAATTTTGATCTTTACTTTTCTTACACTTATTCAAATTTGGTTTGAAACAAACAAATTTCAAATTTAAATTTGAATTAACTTTCTCAGTTCAATTTTTTTTATTTATTCTTCGTATTGATACTTCATCACAACTGTATCCTTACTAGATTAGATGTTACTCAACATCTCTTTATACACTTATTTAAATTGAGTTCAAACCAGTTTGAATTGCAATTTAAATTAAGCTGTCTTTTCAACCAGGTTGACCACTGAGAGGAAGTACGCCCCCTTGTGGCACAAACCCGCTACTACAGCTTGCCTCCTGTGACATACCTGCTTTACTTATTGATATCTCTTCGTTTGGGGATTAGGTGATTCTGATAATTAACATTGTCATAATTCCCTTTTGTTTTTACCATTATTTAGTAAAGCCTTTACTTTTTATTTTCTACATAAGTACTCAATTTGGTTTAGACAAAGAAAGCCTTAATTCACTTTAAGTTTCACTTGTTCTTTATCCTGTTTTGTATTCATAGGTAGAACACTCTCTTATGCTGTGGTGATTTGACAGTCATCCCTGGTTGGTTTCCAGCGAGCGGGGTCGTCTGACCGGCGTTACCGGCGCCTGCCGTGCGTGAGTCTCGGACCTATTCTGTTTCTTTCCATTGGTGCGGCACGCAATAAGACTCAGCAATTTGGCACTCCAAAGGGAAGTCAACCACACTAGTCAACACACAAGGCAATTTTGGAATAATTACTCAAACCAAGGCCCGAAGAGGGGCCACTCTTTTTGAGGGTTCTGGGGAAAATCCACTTTGCTGTGCCGTCTGGCAAGTTGACACCTTGGTATTGCCGGTTGTGTTTAAAGTCAAGTTGTTTGAGAGGGCGCACCTTGGTACAGATGAACGGAAGGGCCCGGGGACACTGCGGTTGAGTGTTTAGGGACGACGGAAAGATTGATCGCGACGCTGGCTCCGACCAGGGAGGACCTCAATTCACCCCAGGCAAGCTAACATAAGGTAAAACCCATCCACTTAGTATAGGCCACAGAATATTAGATATTCCCCCGGTCATTTAAGTGTTTGGCCCATCCCCTTTTCTCCAAGCCACACATAGCAGGCTCAGGCCTCCTTATCCCCTGTAACACTTCCTGTGTTATTATTCACTCCATTTCATTACAGACCTATTCACTTTTATTGTTTCATTTTACTTCAATCTTTCCCATCTTGCTATTTTTCTGTTCTGTTGTGATCTGTTCCTTTCAGTTCACCTAGAGACTGAACCTACGAGAGACACCAAGGAAAGCTAAATAACAGGTTGACAACCAAGCCGTTAGCATCAACAGATGACCCACTAGGCTACCTCCCTGTCAAAATCTTTATTTAGGCCCAACGCTGACCTATGCAAATTGTCCCCACATAACTCTAACTGCCTGCATCAGTTAGCCGAAATTCTTGTAGACGGCATCGCCCGTATTAGTATTATAGCTCGTAAACGAACTTGCATTGGTCTCTTTGTGTGTGCTGTGTTCCTCTCGCCCACAGTGAGCCAGTATGTTCCGGTCTTCCAGCCCCGCAGTCCACTGGGACAACCTCGAGACATGGCTGAAAGCCATGACGACTACCTTCCTGCCCAAGGTCGCCAGTGACTCAGAGCCCCCGAGCCAAGAGCAGCTGGACGCCGACTTGGACAAGCTGACGGCTCACGAACCGAGTCAAAGCTACAACGACAAAGACTGGGCCCGACACGTCGGAAACCTCGCTCACAAGCTCATTGCACAAGCACGCCTCCACGAAAGGAGCCGCATCGCCCTGGAGCATGAAGTAGCAACGCTAAAGATGCAAGCGGAGGAGGCCCAGATCCACAGTCGCCTAGAACAACTACTCCTCGAAACCAAGGAAGAGGATGACACCGACCCCGAGCTACAGAAGGAAGTGGAAAGACTTCAAACTGCCCTGTGTGATCTTCGTATACAAACAGACCGAAAAGAGCAGTCAGAGAAAGGAACCAGAGAGGAACTCAACAAGAAACTCCGAGAAGGTGAAGCTCTCCTTGCAAGAGCAGAGACTGAACTAAAAGAAAGAGACAATAAAGCCAAGGCCTGCGAAAAACACTTGCAAGCGGCCCAAGCTAAAATCCACGAGCGTGTTCAGCAGAGACACGATCTCAAAGACGAACTTGACATTGTTCATAGAGAGCTGAAACACTCATATAGACTGCAGAGTGACCGGGAAGGGGAAACACACACCACAAAGTTTCTCCTGACCAACCGGTCCGCACCTTTCAGCCAACAACCCAGAGCTGAAAAGAAGGGCGAAAACCCGCTGTTCAAAACACCACCAGCCAGCCCACAAGAATCCCCGTCAGCAGCGAGGTGGGGAGAGCCTTTCCAAAGAACCCCTGCCACTAACCACGGCATGGCTCCCAAAGAACTTGACAAGCTGGCCAGAAACATCCCGACGTTCACTCCGAACCCTGCAGGAGGCCACAATGTGCACGCATACCTGCAAGACATTGACTTTCACTTACAAACTGTTACCAACGCGACCGCATGGAACAGATTGTACCTGCTAAGAATTAATTCCAGTTGTGAGGTGCGCAGCTTCATGGACCGTCAACCAGAGACTATCAAAACGGACTACCAGCAGCTGCAACAAGCTTTGATCCGTGAATTCTCTGATCCAGAATCAGACCAAGGGTTATTCACCGCCATGGACCTCAAGCAGGCCCGACTTGAAACCCCACAGACCTACTACAGCCGACTCGGACAAGCCTACTTCGGAGCACGGAACCAGCCAGGTATGGAAGAGGATGTCAATTTCAGAACTCTGTTCCTTCGAAATCTGCATCCCACAGTGAGTCATTACTTAGGCATCCTGGCCTGTCCCCGTAGCATGTCTACCCAACAGCTACGAGACTTGGCCCACAAAGCTCACATTAAGCAAAATCTGTGTACGAAAAGACTTTTAAAGACCCCACAATCTACTCTGTCTCTGAACACTACTCAGAGCTGCCTCTAGAGGGCGCCCCACAACACCACAGCCCTTCTTACGGAGAGTCAAGACCGTTCCAGGCCAGCAGAAGGCACCACGGCCGTGACGGTGCTCATCCAAGGCACCAGAGCGAGCGCTCTGAAAGATTATGGGAAGCCAGCCGGCGACCCAGAAATAGCCAACCCCCATCACCAAGAGACTCAAACCCAGACATCCTACGTCTAAGCGTAAGGCCTGAAACAGGCACCCAGAACACTGCTCATGAGCATCAGACCACAGAGCTTACTGTCACACCACAAAGTGACAGCATCACCCAGCCACCACAGCTGACAGCTGCACAGCCTAAGCATGACAGCACAGTTTCCCACGACTGGGTCCAACATCACAAAGACCCAGGAAATGCTGCTTTGTCTACCTGCCTCCACAGCGAACAACACGAGACCGGCCCTAACCGCCCATCGATCACCACACCAACCCGGACGCCAAAGCTCCTGGGGAACCTGATCGAAAAGGGGGTGGCCCGGAAACCCTACCTAGCCATCACTTTGGAAAATGACGTGAGACTTGAAGCACTGGTAGACACCGGCGCAGACCTTACTTTGATATCAGCTGAACTTTTTGGAAAACTCAGAGCTAAAGCTATGAGACAAGATCGAACTCTTACATCCGAATCGTGTGAGCTCAATGTGCAGTCGTACAGCCAGAACGACATCCGGCTCGAACAGGTAGCTCCCATTCACCTGACAATTGGTCCTTTGAGTCCTACCCACCCGGTGTACATCTCACAAATGGACACGTACCCCTTTCTGATTGGCAAAGACCTGCTAGACTGCTCTGAGCTTTTATTAGACTTATAAACACCTGACCGTCTGGGCCCAAGTTCAAGAACCCCGCCCCCTCCGGTCACAGAGGTCACGAGAACTACAACAAAGCCAGACTCCAAAATCACAGAGTTCCCCGGAACTCCCGCAGCCAGCCATGAAGACACAGCCTCAGCACCAAGTCAAGGTTCAAGTCCGCTACCCTGCACCTTCCAGCTCGCCAAAGACCACGCAATGCCCACTCAACGATGCGTGACCTAATCCAGAAGGCCTCTTCTGAAAGAAGTCCTAAAACCCCACTGATTTTGAACTGCAAAACCAAAAGACACTGCAAGAACACAGTGCAAGACTCTGCTAAAAGGGTCCCTGATCAGCATAGGACATAGAACTTTTAAAAGTAGATGAAAATGTGTGTTCAAAGAGTTGCAAGACTCTGCATTCGTAAAATTAGAATTTTACTGAGTTAAAAGAATCTTAAATGGAAGTGTAAATCTCAACGGCCAACAGACTATGCACAACTCTTTTGAAACAAACAGTTTCTAGATGCTGGTTGAATTGGCACTGCTAAACATTAGGTTTCCTGACAATGAAGGGTTACAAGAAACACTAGCTCCAAATAGGGCATACGTCACCTTACCGCCAGAGTGTAGGAAAACCACCTCAGCCTTAAACTACTGTTAACCTACAGGCGTGCATTGGATCTTTGCGATCCAACTAGAACACAACGTGCAATACGCATTTTTGATCGCTGGCTTGTCTAAATGCAGATAAAACGATAGCTGGAATTGACATCTCTACTTTAAGTGAAAGAGTCTTAGATTTCCAACTAATATCAGTAAGTTCAGCCGTAAAGCGTAAGTCTGTGTGACAAAGGAATCTCATTTCAGCAGCCTCTAATCTGTACCGATATCTATTCTGCTTTGGTCAAAAAGAAATCCAAATTGCAGTATGACTAAACCTGTGTCTGAAAAAGAAAGCTCAGAACAGAGTTGTATATATGTAGACCTGGGTGATGCTCCCCTTTCTACAATGTAAAGGCCTTACAAATTATTGTTAGATTGATGTAATTCACCTAAATTTTAGCTGCATCTACAAGCAGAGAGCTACCTAGCGATCAAAACTGTTTACTCGCTGAAAAGTCAGCATTTATGCATGAGAGGAACGTAACTATAGATGCTTAGACAACCTTTGACTTACAGCAAATCTATTTCCTTACTCGGTAAACAAATAGAATAAGTTGTGTAAAGTAAAGAGAAGAGTTACATGAGTAAAATTAGCAAATGCCAAAACAGTCGCATTTCACTTAATGTAACATCAAGTTCTCGAAAGACTTAAAGTATAGGCGCAAAAGGTGCAGACACTTTTCAGGGACTGTTGAATTGTTCTGACATACTCTAGTTCCCATGACAACAACTTGTCACAGGAAGTGCTAACTTGTGACGTCACTTTGTAAACAAACCAGCCTTAGGCTAAGCTACCCTAACCTAGTATCCGTCTACCTTAGGCTAAGCTAACTTAACCTAGCATCCTTCCAGCCTTAAGCTAAGTTAGCCTAACCTAGCATCCATCCAACTTATGCTAAGCTAACCTAACTTAGCATCCATCCAGCGTAGGCTAAGCTAAATAATAACTTCCACAGTTGGAATTTAGCATCATTTACTTGAACCCTTAATCACCGTTGTGTTTTCACAGTGCAAAGTATTCTAGAATACTTTACTTCACACCAGTTAGGATTTCTAATTCACTTTCCGTGTTTGCAACTCTTCTTAGCTAAAGTTCACCTTCACTAGTTTAGGCATAGTCCTTGCTAACCGTCGAAGGCTAACTTTGCAGATGCCCTGTTAATTAAACTTAAGTTTGACTACATGTAAACTGTGTAGCTAGAGAAGAATTCATATAGCAATAGGAATTTTCATCACTAATGCCACTGATTATTCTCGCCTTCAGATCATTCCTGTTGTTTTGATCATTTTATTCCCTTTTGCTTTTAATTTTATTTTGTTTTTGTTCTTTGTTAACTCTTTCATTTCTTTGACTTTGATAATAATAGCAGTCAGCTATTCCCTTGGCTATTCAGTCATCTATATGATTTAATTTCATTTCCTCTCTTGTTCAAATGTGGTTCCATTCCCCATAGGGCCCAGAAAGGAAACAGAGACACCCTTATTTGTTATTTTGGCGTAGTTTCAACCAGTGTACTCATTTTGTGACCCTGCAACACAAGTAATTTCAACAATTTACTAGGGCACAACTATGGTCCAGAGGATTGATAATAAGCACAATTCAAATAGGAAAGCTGTCCTTTTCCCCCTATCATTCACTTCGTCAAGCCGTAGTGAACCACTAGTTCAGTCCAGAGAAATAATTTAGTCATAAGAACCATCTTAAGTCATTTATTTCATCTTGGCTATGCCCCTTCCAGGAGATACTCTCGGAACCACATACATCTTAGCCTCCTAAGATCCACAGCTAAGATAAGATACAAGACACATTTCACTAGCTAGCTACACGTGAAACACCTAGCTTTATGCTACAGACCTAGCGAACCAGTTAAACCGTGGTTCTGAACTTTTAAGGTCATGCATGCGTCTCTCACCACAAGTATGACAAAATGTCACAGAGCCCCTGCTTCACCTGACCTTAACCTTCCAGCTAACCAAAGACTATGACAAAACAATGGACAATATGAGAAACCACCTCTCAGACCCCTCCAACCACCCAAGCACGCCGTCTGCAACCACCGATAACCGGTGCCCCAGACAACTGCAGCTCACCAAACACATGATGCGTGCACAGGACAACATTCTACGTTATGCACCTGATGCCATCACAGCGCCAAGGCGTGTGGTGCCACAATGCAGAAGGGGGGTCATGCCAATGTATGCCCATGACGCATCACGTGCTGCACACTGCAGCACCAGAACCACTTACAAGACACCGAAGCAAGTGACACACCGTCGTCCTTGAAACGAAAAGACTGTCCTAGCCAACCAAGGACGACACTCGCTGAAATTTTTCCTACCTTTCTCTCTCTTCTTTTTGCCTTTACCAGGATGCTGCCGTGGTTTGCCATTCTGAGCCTTCAGCCAACCAGAGGGCAGCCGCAAACGGACAGCATCTCACCGGGTCCGGCATCAGGCATCGTCCTAAAAGAACAAATGGGATTCCTGATAACCAACTGCCGCACACACACCCAGAAAGTGTATGTCCAAGTGGACCCCCGCAACGTGTACCTAAAACCCTACCCCAGCACAGTAGCCCAATTCAGCTGGGCCAGTGCCCGATGGACAGAGGACTCCCTCGCTCACGCTGAGGCCAATGTTGAGCACATGCTCAACCAACTTGATAAAATGACTGTCACACAAGCGGACTCAAGTGGACACAACCGCCGTGCCAAACGGATCCTAGGAGCTTTGCTCAGAGCCGCCGCTGCTGTCGGAACTCTGTTTAACGTTGACATATCCAGTGTCAATGCAGTGAACCTAGCCACCGTGAGACGGCATGTGACTGAAATTCAAACTGAGATCCCACTGCTAAAAGAGCAACTTACGACACAGAGTGCCTCCCTGCAATCACCCACAAGACATTTAAGGGAACAGTGGTAATTCTCAACACTCACAGCGTTCTGCTGAACCAGACAGTGAACTCCATGAAACAGCTATTTACTGTCTCCCAGAATGACTTTGCTCAAACTCAGCTGGTCACAGCCCGGATGACAGACCTGCTGCGGGAGGTGAGCTCCTCCATTGACAGCCTAGCCATGGGTAGAATTCCACCGTACCTGATACCCTTAAGCCTGGTGCAAACCATGCTGGCTCCTGCCATCACCACGCCAACTGACCCTCTACAATCACACCTTACCTACTCTCTGGGTAACGCCATCCCACTCCGCGTCGACTCCGAGCAGAGGAAAGTGGGTTTTCTCCTGAACCTACCCATCATAGAGTCAAGCCGACTCTACCAAGTAAAAGACATTGTCAAGGTCGGATTTTTGAAAAGTGACACGCACATCAAGATTCGCCCTCCAGACGTGGTGGCCTACCACGACAGCAACACACAGCTGTACCTGGCCCCGAACCTGCACATGTGCACATTGACCAAAGACATTCACTACCTCTGCCTTAACAGACCCTTCCTCAGAGACAACACTGACGGAATCTGCAGGCTGCAGATCAGCGACACCCGCTGCCCTGCCGAAGCAAAGCCTCGCACTCAAGGCATCGAGACCCAAGCAGAGATTGTAGGTGACAGGTGGCTCGCTAACACTCCTGTGCGCACAGCTGCACTCACTGCACCATCCTTCACCTGGACGACCTAGCCCTGTACCACCTTCCGAGTGAAGAATACCAATCCGAACTGGAAAAATGGATTGAGGAAAGGGGGGGTCACAGATCATAGACATTGCTGCCCTTGACACAGCCTTACAAGCATTGTCCAGATTGCCCACCCTGAACACTTCACCTGTTGTTCAAGCATGGTCCGCCGCTGACACGGCACTTTGCATTTCGACAATCATCAGCCACACCCTAACCCTGGGATTGGCCTACGTCCTGTACCGACGACTCAACGAGATGAGAGCCTCAACAGCCAGGCTCACCCAAGCCATGTCCGGAGGGTTCCGTAGGGGCCCTCGGAAAGAAGACTCCCCGCTAGAGAACGCGGAAAACCTCATAGAGCTGAGCCCTCAGCCCTAACCATCATCTACAGCATCCAACCTCCATGATTTACCTGCCACCTGACCAATGCGGTCGTGATGGTTCAACGAGGCCCACCCACACGGGTCCTGCCGAACCATCAAGGGGGGACTGTAGCAATAATCAGATGATCAGCGCAATCATGTGGTTTTAATCAACTAAGTCTCCAATTAAGTAAACACTCCTGTTTCTTTCACAATCTGAAGAATGGAGATGTCATGAGACTTTTTAAGTTACTGATTCACACACAAGCAAATGGCGATGGGACTTAATTAAATGACCGATGCCAGAAGTGCCCCTGTGGCGTTTTTCGCTGATAAGTAATCACAGGGTCCTCTGTCTTACCACATGTGACCCAACAGGAGCGCCTCTCTGGCCGGAGATCCCGTGGTGTCCCCTCTTCAGGACACCTCACAAACACAGACAACCTTGTGTGATGAACCACACTGGTCATTGTAACCAGACTTAAAACTCATCAATTCAAAGAATACGCACACACATATCATTGCCCGGGAGGGGGGTGAGCAAAAGTTCACCACATCTTCACCAACGAATGACCCAGCCACGTTCACAGTACACACACACACACACACACACACAAGGACTTTTTCTCCAATCTCCTCAATTGAGAGACTTGTACTATGATATATTCAATATGTTTTTATGTTTGCCCATGTTCCATTGGGGTTAGATGTGATCGTATTATAATTCTAAATGAACAGAGGTGCTTTTAGATGCATTTTCAATGTAACTGTGTTTTCCTATAATGTTTGTATGTCGTTCTTCACACCTTTAGAATCCTCTTGATCTGACCAAACCATATATATATATAGGTGCAGACCGTAAAATGTATGTTACTATGTTTTATCATCTCTGGAGTAAAATTGAACGCATTTTTACATCATGGTCATGAAACATGCAAAGTCGATCTCGAGGGAACAAAGGAACACTTATCCGCACACTTTCCTCCCAGCTGATTGGTGCATTCACGCCAGAGGAGGCGTAAACAGAGGTGTCTTTAAAGAAGACCACCAAGCACCTCATCTTTGGGTTTTGGGATCTGAAGTGAAGTAAGAGTAAGGAGGGGGGAGAAAGAACTGCATCTTTGGGAGAACTCCCTTCTTCGAGGGAACTTCGACTTTGGTCCGGACTCTTCCCTCTCCTTCGATCCGATGTGACCATCATACTCGTGATCCCCGCCCTGGGGGATCTTTCCTCTTCTTTTCTTTTGTTTAAGTTTGTTTTTCCTTTGTTCATTTCACCAGAAATGAACTTAGTCTGAATTATTTATTTGGTAATTTACGTCAAAGACCTTTAAGCCTTCTTTGAAACTGCGCGCTCCAGACCGCAGCAAACCACGTGACGCTCCAACGGAACACACAAAGACCAGCAGCTCGCACACGCCGCAGGGCTCAGACACATGAGAACTATATGCAAGTATATTTGAGTTACCAAGATTTTAGAGCATTAAGACTGTTTTTCCGTGTTGTCTCTTAAAGGTTTAAATGTCCAGGTGAATTTTGCCAAGCTGTGATCCTACGGATCTATCTCTCTCTTCCCAACTCTCTCTCCCTCTCATTTTTATCTTTCTCTCTCATCCTAATTCGTGTTTGTAATGTTTTTCGTTTTGTTTGTTTCGGGTGTATATACATATATTCTGTGTGAATTGTAGTTCGATGTATTATTAGTCCAACTATTAAAACCATTATATTCTTGATTGCCTTCTGTCTAAAATGCTCATTTTACAGAGTCAATGAAATTTCGATCATAGCTACAAAGCTTTCATTATTGACTACGTTGCGTAGTCTAATTTTATAAACACAGGAAAATTAATGTTCACGGCCAGAAAATTGATATTTCTTGGAGTTTATAAGAAGGGATAACTTTGTTGAGAAGTTGATTAGTTAATCTTACGGCCGTTTGCTGGACAAACAGTTTGATAGCTAAATTAACTCCATTAAAGGTTATCTCATATAATCGATCTGAAAATGGACCATTGACATATGAATGAGGAATTATAATTCGTTGTGATTGATCATTCGTGTGTACAATCAATCTATTTTCAACTTCGATAATTTAACTGTAATATGCAATATATTAATCATATTCATGATTAATTATTAAAATTCCCTATATATAATTTGAGCTAATTTAATGTAAAACTAAATGTTGTTACAGCCCACTACTGGCAGAACCCTTGCGATGTGTTTAAATAAAACGCACTAATTCCTTTTAATAACATATTTTTAATTTGACCTTCTAATCTTGTTGTTTAACGGATAATGATCGGTTAAAAAGCGTTGGTTGCCGGTCAGGAAAACAATGAACAAAATGCTCATGAGAACTCTACAGATTTACTATGCTGCACGCAGTCACGCTAACTCAAAAACTTGCGCACATGAGCTGAAACCTGACGAGAGATTTGATCGTAGCCATCGCTCACATCCATATTGATAAATGTTTTGAAGTTAACAAGGGCCCAATGTGCATTTAATCCTTCAAATTGATTACTTAGAAAGAGAGATAAAGACTGTAGCTCGATTATAACTGTTTATGCAAACATACTTAAAGATGTCCGGTAGTGTTTGTGTATGAATGCACCTCCAAAGGAAACTGTTTCTCCCCGAAACTTTATGCATTGCACAACTACACTTTAAAGGTTAACGTGTAGGCATCTTGTAATCGAGTTCAATTAAAAATAGAAATCTTAAATACCATAACATGACGTCCTCCAGAAATGTGGCTGCAGCATGTTGCTATCAGCACAGTACTTGAAAGTGGGTTGAGGGCTCTTGTGCGATGGGCTGGGCTGAGCTCGTGCCAACAGTACAGCTCTGTGCAAAACAACTGAACTCCTGTGACAGTGAAATTTGTAGTTTTGGAAAATAGCCACACATGTGTATCAGTAAATTTGAACTAGTCACAGAGAGAAATGTTTTTTCAAACCAGTAGACTTTTTTTCTCTCCGTTTTGCACCAAATATACCTACATATGCACTTAGCACTCATAACCACCCACAAATTAACCACAAGATCATTCTTCAGCACAATGGTAACCACAAACACTTAACAGAAACTTTTATAAACGTTAAACACAGCAGCATTACACACTAACAATTCTTTACTTAATTGCCCCCCCCCCCCCCCCCCCCCGGTGAGTGTGGTCTTCAGATTATGACGCGTTGCGCTCTGTCTCTATACTGTAAATTGATGAGTTGATTTAGCCGTGTTTTATGATCCTCCCGTTCCTAGAGTTTTGTAGATGCATGCAGAGGCTTTTTAAAAAAGGTCAGGTAGAATCTGTGATCTCTGACCCAGTTTGATGCTGTGTTTTTCGCCAAATGGCATCCCGGGGTGTTGAAATACTATTGGGTAAATTGGCAGTGGGCGGGACCAGCAGACCCAACCTGATCTCACAGCAATTCTCAGTCGTACAAATTCATAAATTTTTGCTAAATCTTACATATTTTACGAGTTGCCCAATTCGTATGAATTCGTACGAATGACCTACACCTGAACCCACCCCTAAACCTACCTATCAATGGTTTAGACAAATCGTACGAATTAGCCACCTTTTACTCACTCGTACGAATTGGTCGTGAGATAGCGTTGACAAAAACAGACAACGCACATTTCAAAGTAAAATATCTGGCTGTAGCATTGTTTTTTGGAGAGTTGTGTGAACTTACCATGTTTTCTAAATATCTACAAATATGGTATTTTTATCCTTTAGTACAATAAAAATTGTTTTAGTGGTAATAACTTTAACTGGTAATAGCTCTTCTGAATTTATTTTCTGCAGGTATAAAAGGCTAGAAAGTGGAAATGGTAACGACATGCCACTCACTTTGACTGAAAAAGTAAGTATGCCTTCCAATTATGACCCAAACCCATTCAAATTGGAATTTCAGTTCTCCTCTGTTCACAGTAATGGCTGACCTTTCTTGGAAACTTCAAGATACTATATTAAGGGTTGAGAACAGTGTTTTACCAAAATAAATGAAGGCCATTCTTTCCTTTCTGCAGGCACATGTCTCATTGTGTTCTCCTGTTATCCCTGTGGAGTCCAGGAATCTTGCCTCAATAGAATGACATTGCTTTCGACTCGTATTTGTCTTCATTTATTGTAATGGTCATTTAATTAAACTCAGCAGGGAGGGATGAACTGGCACTGTTAAATGCATCATAACTCCGTATTAAGCAGGAGGAGCTTTTCCCTTAATGTCATAATTAGAGACATGGGATCTAGAATTATGGCTAGGGGTGCTCTATTAATATTTCAGTATATTTATATGCCACTATATGCATTTGAGACAAATCAATTTAATTTTTTAAAGCTTTTCACAATATATTTTTTTTACTGCAGCTTAAAGAATAATCCCTGATTACACTTTATTTTGATAGTCCATTTTAGGCATTCTAATAATTATACAAACTGAGTAGTAATCATAAGTAATAAAATAATTATAACTTTTCAACGATTACCTATACCTCTAGTAAGCAAAGCAAATGCAACTGTGAAAAAAAGAACACAGTTCCTGAGGCCTGATTGGTTAGTGTTAGACAGCACGCCTTACAGACCGGCGAAATAAAGTGAAACGGTATTTGAAAGCGTGCACGGGAGTGATGCCTGATCACTTTGATCATGAAATGCAGTTTAGTGCAAGATGTGCAGCGCCAATCTATATGCATAGTGTTATAATGAGAACACAATTGTATTAGAATGTTGTAAATTCTCATCATAATCTAGCAGGGTTATGTTTTAGTCATACGTTCGTGTTTTCATAGACATGTTTTCATGTCATATTTTAATTTGTCAACATTAGTTCTCGTAACAGTCTTGTAATAATTTCATGACTTCCTGTAGAGCAGGAAGAACAGTAGAGCGTTGCCGCTTGCAACGCCAAGGTCATGGGTTCGATTCCCAGGGAAAGCAAGAACTGATAAGAATGTAAATGTGTACTTTGAAATGCAATGTACAGGTGAAACTCAAAAAATTTGAATATCGTGCAAAAGTTATGATTTTTGATGAATATGGCTTACAGATTATGAAAACCCCAAAATCTCAGAAAATTAGAATACCGGTATTACACAAAATCAATTAAAAAAAGGATTTTAAATACAGAAATGTCGGCCCTCTGAAAAGTATAATCGTGCATATGTATATATTATAAATACTAAATATATTAGTTTCACCTTTTTGAATTACTGAAATACATGAACTTTTGCACGATAATAGGCTGGCTTACGCCAGACCCAATTCTCGTTGAGACTTGGGTCTGGGAACCACATGTACATTTTCTCGTATTTGAGGCGTGGTTTATGATTGCCCGGCGCCGTTTATTGGGTGCTAAGAATGTCTGTCAAATGCGCCTGTACGTAGCTCACAGGCAATCGTTTCAATTATACCAGATGAGGTATGTAGAGCGACAGAAATTAGACAAGGAAGAAGACGATGGGTACGATATTTTTGTGTAAACAATGACGTTCAGCGACTATTGCCGTTTGTGCAAGATAAACATGCGGTAGCTTCGCGTCTGCTGCCATGTTGAATCAATAAAAATAAACAAACTGCTTCGGTGTGCATAGATGTCGTCATCGTCTTTTTCTTTTACTTCATCGTTTTTTGAGACCTATCAATGATCGAAATGAGAAATGACAAAAAAACATCACTAATGTCTACCAGACAGTGTTGGCCAGTGCTGTGGAGAGCGTGCCTGTACGGGAGAAAGAAACAGAATCAACAAACTGATTAAGAAGGCTGTCTCTGTTGTAGAGATCAATCCCGAACGATTCCTCACATCCACTCCAGGCCCTCGGGGTGATTACCAACAGCACCTTCAGTCACACACTGATCGCACCGAAGTGCAAATCTGAGCGCAGCAAGAAGTGCTTTCTATCGGCGGCTATCAGATTCATTCAGACAGCATTTGCACATTCTTATCTTATTATAAATCATAGCTCATTATTTCTTGTTAATTTTTATATTGTAGATCAGTACAGAGTCGGAAATGTCTGATAGGTGTGTTGTTTATGTGTGTGTGTGTGTGTGTGTGTGTGTGTGTGTGTGTGTGTGTGTGTGTGTGTGTGTGTGTGTGTGTGTGTGTGTTGAAGCTGCCGACAATGCAACTTCCTGTAAAGGATTAATAAAATATCAACAAAAACAAACAAAACAACAATTATGCATCAGAACAAAACAGTTAGCTAATGAAGCATGAATAAAGCATGAAAAAATGTCATTAATAAATATGTCATTTTGGTAATCAAAGATGAGTTTTAAGGTATATAATTGTTGACTACAGGGGGACTTTAAGTGTACCGCTAAGTGTTTGGCCTGGGACACCTGGGACACTTACTTCCGGTCACGTGAACTCAAGTGGCCAAGCCCGCAAATGTGGGTATTTGGACGGGCCCAGACTTCCCCTATCAGTCAGATGACGTCCTCTTCCAGTGGGCGTGAATAAGCTGCACGATGGGCCAGACTCTGTGCCATGTCCCCACTTTGTGAGGCTAGGCAAGCCCTAGAATAAAATAATAAAAGGGAATGTGAATCACGTGCTATAGGCAATGTATTCCTGCTTAAACATTCAAACTAAATGGACAGTAAACGCATCGATTGGAAAACATGACAACACAGTGAGGACAAAAGCAGCTGAGAGTGATGGGAAGAGAAGCAGATTCTACTTCTACTTTGAGAAACAAAAAGCAGTGTCAAAAAGCAAAGTAGGGGGAAAAAATACTGAAATATGCAATGCTAATTTCATCTATTTGGAGTCCAGGTTTATTATGCACAAGGGGTTATTATAATGTGGTAACATTATAAAGTGAAAGCACCCCCCCACCTCCTTTAAAGGTTCTCTTGTACACAGGCTATTATGGCTCCATCGAAATTACGCCTGCTCTATCAAGCATGTCTGAGCTACGTAACTCAAACTCATTATTAAAAGTCTGCCGAGAGTCACCTGCCGCACAGAGAGTGCATAAGTTCGAGATTGTCACCGTGGAAACGTGAGATAGCAAGCACCTGTTCCTTCCCCGGAGAGGGGCGACCAAGCCCTTCCCTCCAGGGAAAGAGAGACAAATCCTTGGAGTGTCATCGGCTGCCAGATTAAACTGAACACAAAGAGCCACATTTGATACAGCCATCAAGCTCTTGCTCAGCTCTCCAGACAAACGATGTCAACAATCCATCAAACGGTTGGAAAGTTGTAAGGTGTTGTTATTAATGCTACACTAGGCCACAAACATACTATGCAAGTACACATATGTGGATGCTTGGCCAACACATTGGAAGCACATGATGCTTTGTTTTAGGCCCCGTTTACATGTACATGGTTTTTTTGAAAAACGGAGACATTTCCCTTCGTTTGTGCCCTTCGTTTACACGCAAACGGAGAATTCGCCTCTGAAAACGATTTTTTCTCCGGCCAGAGTGGAGATTTTGGAAAACTTAGTTTGCATGTAAACTGATAAACACTGAGTTTTAGGCAGCCGACGTCAGAGATGCAACAGAACTTGCAATTTTGCACTGCGTCAAAAGTGCGACCTATGTTTACATTTTCATTTGGCTTTGGTGATCATGGATGCATTCAGAGTAGCAGTCGCTTTTATGTTGGAGTAAACCCCTTTCGTCTGTTTGCATTTGCAGATACCGCTGCTCTATTATGTCGAGGTGTTGATGTTTTCTGGATTCTGATTGGCTGACGTGGGCTTGAGCTTCTCGGCACACTGCCACCTACAGGTCTGGCATGCTCTTGACGGCATACATACACGGGTTCGTGTAAACGAACACTTTTCTGAAAACTGACAGGTGTGCACGATGTTATTTTTGAAAACGCAGAGGGTGAAATGTCCGTTTATGAAAATAGCCGGCCACGTGTAAACGCAGCCTTAGTTTGGTGGTAATATACTTTCAGGTGGAGTTGTTTTCAAATGTGACATTGAAACAGATGAACTTTACCTTACTCTGGAAGATGTTTGCCTGCATAGATCAAATGGCAATTGCAATGCCAAAGTCAATGGTGCAATTGCCAGGTAACACACATACTGATACACTGCATTCCTTGAATGCTAAATGTGTAATGGACGGTTAACTTCATGGACCTGATCAGAGTTCATGTCACGACCTCCAAACCAGGAATATGGTTAAAATTCAAATCACTGTAAAACTACAGACAAAACAACGACTTATTAAATATTTCATGTTATTGAACATATCATTTTTTTGTGGCAAGCTACATCACAATGGCATTTTCCTCATCATTCAAATATAAATGAGTGCAGAGAATTGTTTGAGTAAAATGATTAAAGGGAATAAAATGTATATTTTTGCTGTTGTTTGTGTGGGCCACACAGGTAGCTCATATAGCACTCAGCTCAGGTTCTGCTGCCAGTGTTATAGGCTTCTTCTGTTTACATAGTTTCAGTTGTATTTTCGTATTTCAAACATTAATGCATCACATACTTTAGCATATTCTCTTATTGTTTAATAACAAACCACTGCCTGCATGTTATGGACAGAAAAGCCAATGATTCCAACATATGAGAACATAGCTTGTGTCTCAAGTCAATGTGCAATACTGTTTTTAGTTCTGTGGTCCAACGTATTAGCAAATGCATCATAATGTAAATGAGACTGTTTTCCCATCAGAAATTCACTGAATCATGGCAAGTGAGTGTTGTGTAAAAGACTGGAATGAGGTGGATTCGAGGGGAGGGACATGGTGACGGTTAAAAAAATGAGATTCTTTTGAGAAACTTTTGTTTTCCGAGAAACATTCGCTCGCTAAACGTTCCCCTTTTTTCCCAGAGAAAATTATGTGGGATGAAAAATTATTTCGAGTGAACGCAAAGATTCTCGGGGAAACCAAAAAGCATTGAAATGTATATATATATATTTTTTTTTTTTTTTTTTTTTTTTACAAAAATAGCCCTAAGGGGCTTCATAGTTTTGTGATGTCAGCTGAATACAATTTTGTTCATGATTACACTGATAAAAATGAAGAAAAAATTAAATAATTTCCCCCCCCCCCCAAAATAACATGCCCAACAAGACCAGGGTATGTGCATTAAGAAGTCCATTTTAATTTCGTGCCAACTCATGTGCGGTGCTTCACAAGCATAAACATCACAAATAACAAGCTAATAAATGCTGGCTATTAGTTCTATTTCTGGAAATGATCAGGCATGATTACCATTGCATGAATGTCTGTAATGTTTGTCATTTTAATATTATGCGAGGATCCGCAGGCCGCTCACAAACAGATGTTTTTGACTGTTATGCAAATCTTCAGCACCTTGATTAGATGTAAGGTCCTGTTTTACTGTCTGTCCTCACGGCCTGAAGGATAATAAACAGTTTTGCAAATTTAAAACGGTCTTCAATGTGAAACTGGGTATATGTGATAGACTTATAATTAAGTCTACCAGATAATGTAATCACGTAGTGGTTATAAAGTGTCATTAGCTTCACGCACCTCCCTAAACCTAAAAATCACTGGACTGGAGAAAAAAGATCAGTGCAAGACCTTTAATTCAACAGGGCATCCCGAGAAAAAAAGTTGATCTATGTCCAGTCAACACATGTAAATATAAAACCAAATAACCCATCATAAAAAAGTGGATATTGCCATAATTTTACATCAATGAAAAAATACTTAAATACATGCATGGCAGTATTTTTTTGCAGAAGAAATGAATTAAGCTATAAAAATAACATTAAACCATTACACTTTGTTCAGACATTTTGCCGGTTACTCTGTAATCAGAATTTCAGATTTCGTCAGAAAAGACAAACCCATCCACAGTCCCATCCATTGTATAAAAAAGGGAAATATGAATTGTAAATGTTCTTGATTCATGCATCACTGGACAACATTATAGCAACACACCAGCATATATGATTGAGCTGAAGGCGAGCATAACAGAGTTGATCCTTGCAGAATCCAGTTACTGTCCTATCTGACAGAAAAGAATGCATGTCACAGCAAACCTCTACAGTTATATATGTATTCATGCAAAGCTAGAGTCAGATCATTGCGTGCCAGTTTTACAAGTATGTCTCATCACACATCGGAGTTGAGGCTGAGGTTGGCTAGCCGCGGGTCTGAGTTGATCTCGTATCTGTAATGGTATCCCTCCATATGATCTCTGCACGCGTCTCGGATATTGTAAATCCACTTCTTGATCCCTTTCCTGTTAAGGTAAAGGACCAGAAGGAAAATGACCCCAATGAGGGCAAGAACCATCCCCAAAAACACATATGAGGGCTCCAGAGCACGATCCACATCTCCATTGTTGCTCCAGCACGGGAGATGTGGTTGTTCTAGGTGTAAAAGAGGTGCATTTTTCAGTTCTTTTGGGTAAGAACAGGTCAAGTTTAATTTGTCCACCACAAAGTCATGTCTCTCTAACCAAATCAACATGTCCTCGATGTCGCAATCACAGCGCCAGGGGTTTCCTGAGAGACTGACTCGCAAATCAGGGATCCCACTGAGCTCCGCCAGGGTCACGTTTGACAGGACTTTTAACGCGTTGTCTCTTAAGTCCAACTCTTTAAGTGCAGGATTCACAAATGAATCATTCCCGAATGAAACAAGGGTGTTGTTCCTTAAATCCAAAACTGTTAAGTCCGACAAATCTGTGAATATGCCCTCTGGAAGGAACACCAGGTCATTATTGGACAAATCAAGATGGGAAACTTTAGATAGGCTGCGTTTGAAAAGATTTGCAAACACACCCATGTAGGAGTGATTGTATAAGGATTTGCTGAGGTTTAAAACCTCAATCTTGTTGTCTTGAGGCAAAGCCTCAACGTTAAACTCTGAAATCCTGTTGTCGCTGAGGTCAAGTAAACGCAGACTTGGCAAGTTTTTAAACACCATAGAGTCCAATTGCTCCATTTGGCTTCCAGACACATAAAGGTGTGTTAAATGTTCCAAAGGCTTGGGGAAAGATTCATTGTTCAGAATCCTTATGTTATTTCCACTGAGGTTAAGTGTGGTGACGTTTTCTGGAAGGGGTTGTGGGATGGAGCTCAAGTTTTTGCTAACACAGTTCACCACTGTGCTTTCGCACGAGCAATGGGCAGGACATAAAGATAAAGATGAGCAGGAACACGTCAGGATGAGTAAAACACAGAGAGTCAGGTTACACATATTCTTTTGTTTCCTCTGAAGTTGAAGCAAACGCAATAATCCAACATTGGACATTTTGAAGCGATGTAAATCAAACTGCGTGAAAGCAATTCTCTCCACAGAGATGAAAGGAACGCGCTTCTCAAACGACCGTTTAACGCAAAGTCTCACATTTTTCTTTGTTCTTTCATTCAGGATGAGCTCCCTTACCTCCTCAGTTCCAGTACAAAAGCAACAGAGATGAGATGGGTTTAGTTCATGTGCGTCAAAACCGCACGTTTCTTCAAGTTACAAATATGTTTCTCTTCTTTTCATGAGTTCCACCAAAAGTAGCGTTAGTGCCCAATCCGACGAGCGATTCCTGTCCAAAACAAAACGGATTTGTTATTAAAGGTCTTGATATGTTAAAAACTTGCACAGTAGATCCCCAAACCTATAAACGTGTTTTCGCCGCGTTTCTTGAGTTATTCTCGGGGCTCGTCATCTCAGCGTCCCGCAACGCTCGCACTGCTCGCGGTAAATGATTCTCCCCCGCCGCTCCCTGAATCCACACTGAACGCTATTCACCGGACTGTACCATTCCACGCGTACGGGGGCGTCGAGGACCACACACGTTACCAGCAGCAGAGTTGTGAAGTTTTCCAGCCAGGTGGTACATTCTTTTAGCTGGAATGTAGGCTACAAGTAAATAAAAACGTTCTTGGCATAAAACACTATACACACTCCAGAACATTAATTTAAATAACTAAATATAGTTATGATATAACAAATAGACACTGAAAATAAGTAATGGGCAAGGCACTATTTAAAGTCCCCATGAAATAAAAATGTAAAATGTTTGACTTTTAGTGTGAATATGTTAGCATTACTGTTATCTATAAACTAGTGTGCTCTAAAACAATGTCAAAATTCGCATTTAGAAGATATGCATTCAAAACTGACAGTCTCTCACTTCTGCCAATATGGATCAACGATTTTGATGACATCACTCTGCATTTCAGCTTCTCATCAGAAATTTCTGTCCAATCAAATACTCTCTAAAATTTGAAGCTCCGCCCCCTACATTATAAATAGACACTGAAGCTGCAGCTGAAATTGATCACTCCTTCACTTCACACATTTAGGGTACTATCATACTATAATATTCAAAATGCTTTCCGTTGGGGCGAATGAAGTCTGGTTTCACGTTAGCGTAGCGCGAACCACCAGGACACGACAGCACAGAGCGGATAAAATGTGCGAGTCGGCGCGGATCAGAAAACATATCGGATTTTAATTCTGGATGCTATATTGTTAAAGCAATATGTTGGAGATTAGAAAAAGAAATGGTTAGAGATTATGAGGAAACTGTGGCTTTATCGAGCTCAATGGCTCTGGCAGGGGCCGAGCTATGACATAAACGACACACTATTGGCTATTTAAAAAAGGGGGACGAACTGTTCGATATGTCCCGCCCTGTCTTCCTTTTTCAGTAGAAATTACGCCACCAAATTGAATAATGCTGCGCGTTTCAAGGCACTTCAGTGGGCCTTTAATAAGTCTGTACTGAAGAGGTGCTATACGCTTGTTGTTAATAATATAATCATAAAAAACATAATAAAATACAAAAGTATAAGAATGATGATGTTTTTATTGTACAGGTATCTAAACAAATATAAACACATTTTGATGTAAAAATCTTATAAACACAAGTAGTCTACTAGTTTTTTGCATAAATTATTTTTGCTATTGAGATGACTTTGAATAAAGTGCCCCAATCAACCCAAATTCACCTAAATTAAGTTTTGATATAATCAATAAAGACTGTAGCCAAAATGCAAGGCAGGGTACTATACTATATTAAATAAGTCTGAAGAGGTACTATAAACTCTTCAGTTTCAATGATAGCCTAATATAAAAATAATAAAAGAAAAAATAATGGTAGCCTAGTCTAAAAGAAAAAAATGTATATAAGGATGATGTTTAATTGTAATAATTTTCCATTCCAATCACCACTTTTAATACACAATTGTTCGTGCAAAAAAGACTTAAAGCAATAGAAAGATTTCCTTTTTAAAAAAACATTAAAATTATCTGGTTGACGTGATAGTCATGTGACTCACGTGGAAGGTATGCCCCGTAAGCCCCGCCCACAGCGCCTACGCAAGAGAGGGGACTCCCTTGCCAACTCGCTAGTCTGACTAGTAACAAGCCATGGATCTCATGATCTACTTGAGTTTCTCCATTAAAAATTGTGTCACAAGTGCAAGACTGGTTATATACTGCTAAGTCTTTTACATGTCGAACTGTCCTATCACAAATAACAATACAAGGCTGTAAGGTGAATTGTCCAATGAAATGTAAGGATGCATGTCTAATGGACCAATCAGAATTCGTTTTACTCTTGTGTGCCTCCGCCTCTAGATCTTACTTAACCGAGTAAGTTAGTATCTTCTGCTGCAACATATTTACCGCAAAACACCAATCTTTCCTTTAAAGATGTTTTTCTGGATCTGTCGCAAAGGGATAAACACTAACATGGCCTTTTCTTTCATCTAGCGTAAGGTGAGTGAGAGATATCAGCGCGTTGTCTTTTATTCTGGCAGTCTTTCAGTACATAGTTCAGCCCAATATGGTTCATAAAAATTATGATGATGTGTCAGTGACTCAGAACAGAGACTTCGTCATGCATCTTATATCCCCTTTTATTGATATTCACGAACTGCCCGTGCTGTAATGAGTGAATTCTATTCCCCACATATTAAAGCTTGATGAGTGTGCCCCTGACTGACATTACATTAGATTACATTAGAGGTTTGCAGTCTGCAAATGAAAACAAACGTTTTCAACAGACTTATTTTCTCAAATATGTGATTTTAATAGTTTAAAGTATTGGATTTTGGATTTAGGGTCACAAAGTTATGAAATGTCCAGAAACTGATGCAAGCCTGAAGCCATATTTAGCTGATGGAGGTAGAAGGTGTCAAACTACTGCTCTGCCAAGTGTGACACTTGATAATGCTGGGCTGTTTCTTCAACTATGTGCACTTTTTATTATTTTCATTAATTACTTCACAGATTTTATTTTTTTCGGGGGGGGGGGGGTGGGGGGGGGGGGGGGGGTGTAATGGTCAACATGCAAAGTTATAGAAACTTCGCATTATTTTGTCATTGGTTATAAATTAATAGCCTATATTTTACTATTTTTCTAATGCCTATTTTGTATAGATTTTATCTTTTTTTTTATATAAATATATATAAGACCAGACCTAACCTTAAAGTGTGACCAATAAAATTAATAATTAGTACATTTTATTACTATGATTATTCGAAACAGGGTCTACTGTTGGATATTGTTTGTGGACAAACTAGTGAGTTAAAAGTGTTTAAAAAAAATCCCAACTACATTGCCAAAAGTATTCATAATTGAAGAAACACGCACTCATGTTATGTACAATTTTACATTATTAAATCAGATAAATCAATATTTTTTAAAAACATTTTCAATGGGTGTTGTTTAGTCACAAATAAAGGCACAACAGAAGTGCATTAGTATGATGTAGGGGTTGCACAGACTTGTCGACTTTAAAGGTGCAGTAAGCGATTTCTGAGAAACTGTTGATATTTGAAATCCCCAAAACAAACACGCCCCTACCCAACAGGATCACACCCCTATCTTGATGGCTCCACCCCCAAATTCGCAAGTATGCTATGGCTGCATCTGAAATCGCATACTCTCTTGAGTAGGTACTTATTTTGAATAAATTACTTAACAACCATTAAAACAGAATGTTCTATTTACTATGAGTGTGTGTAGTATGAATGTAATCTGGACGTGCTACATTCGCCATGTTGTCATTATCATGTGACCAACCCAGCACAAGTTTTTCGCTTCACTGCCATTCACAAATCCTCTCCCGTGGCCTCGTGGGATAGTAAAGTCCATCGTGTACACACTTCAGAATCTCCCCAGTAGAAGTTCGTCATCCGGCCACTTTTTGCCTACTCTTTTATGAGTACAGTGAATTCAGACATACTACTTTTGTCACATACTGTCTTTTGCCTACTATATAGTAGGGAAGTATGTGATTTCGTATGTATCTTATGCAACACAGGCACCTCCCCCCTCATGAGTGGACACGCCCCTTACTGCTATTTGACTACAAGTGTGTTTTCATACTTGGTCCGATCCTCTTTCAACAGTGTTTTTCAGAATGCTCTTGCTGCACCTTTAATGCTCTGCCATGATGCTTTAAGCTTGACATTGATTAGTCGCTGATCATGTGATTTATGATACTAACAACATGGCCGCCTTGCAGAAGACTACTGGCAAAAGACCTTCAGACTGTTCTGACTTAGTGTGCCATATCTTTTCTAACTGATCGGAAATACGTTTTTCGTATAAATTACAATCAAAATGCCAAAAAATCCCATCGATTTGCATTGGCTGTAATACTAATGCTGTCCGCAGGATAAGAAATATTTGAAGTCTATTTTTACGCTCCATTTCCATCAGTTGAATACGAAAAACAATAGAAAGGAAAACACTATAATACTCTCTCATTTACCGTCATCCTTCAGCAAATACGGATTTTTATCATTTAAACAAATCTTTAAATATATCTAATAAAATGAGTAGCTTAGACACCTTGCAGTCACGCATGATCAACAATCTTTAAACCCTTGATTCACCGTATGTTAAATTAGTGTAACTTTGTCTCAGTTATTTGAAAAAAAAAAAAAAATTTGATTCCCAGTTCGCTCAAACTTTCCGGATTACTGAGTGCCCTTTTGGTTACAGTGTTCACTTCATTTTTTTTTTATTCTTTTTTTTTTTAACAATTTTTTTATTTGTGAAAAATAGTGTCAAGTTACAGAATCAAGAAGTTGCCATCTAAAGTAAAAGTCTGTTTATTTTACAGATTTGTTTTTTAAATCTTAAACTAATGCATTAAAATGAATGTAATCTTACTAGGTGCTACTTTAAATGTATCTTATTTAGGACGAGCAGAAATCTGTAAGAAATATAACGACCCATACACAAAGTAACTGATAAAAACGAGCTGTTATGTAAGAGCAATAGCACTGTGGGCATCGTTCTGTCATGCGCGCAAGTTCGTGTTCATGCTTCTCAAGCCAACATCAAACTTTTGCCTCTAGTTGCAAATTGTGGCATGTTGCATTGTGTCCCATCTCTTGTGTTTTTATTAAAAACGTCATCAGCGATTAGTCAACGTCAACTTGACTTTAATCACATGCCTATCGACTTCAAAAAAACCTGAGGTCGTTCAACCCCTGGGTGATGTGGAGCTTTATTTGAATTTTGGTGGGATTGTTGTTGTGGATATTAATCTGAAAGACATTCTCTCTTTTCAGGGACCTTTTGCAATTATGGAGGCTTAAATGGTGGAGAGTTTTGGGGGGAAGGAGTCTTTCCCCTCAAAGTTGATGGACTTGTTGGCTGGACAGTACAAAGAACTGAAGGATTTGCCTTTTGTAAAATACGATACACATTACAGGTTAACTTATTTTTGAGTCGACTGGAATATATTTGTATGATTTTTTTGTACAGAATTTTTTATTTCATTTTCTTTGATGCAAATGATTGTTCCAAAGGTTTTGTCGAATGTGTTGCTGAGATGGTGGACTGAGATGAGGTAGATCTTCTCTCTGGGGCCGCTAGGGTGCCGTGGAACCTCAACACATGCACAATTCTAGCGCCCTGAAATTCACAGCAAGGCTAAACATATTCCCTGTTTTTTTCATTCTGTTTTCCTTAATTTGTTGCTAGAAAGTGTGAGCTCAAGCTTGTGGGTGTTTTGGATAACTCTGGTGTTGTAACTCAGCTAAAATGAGTCTGGGAGGCCCAGACTGCACACCGAAGTGCCGTTCTGAAAGGCACGCTGATGAAGTGATCGCCGCTTTGACCAGCGGTTCGGAGGGGCGTCTGCGGGGCTTTCTCTCTGTCCACTGTCACAACGCAGCCACCCTGCGGGATGAGTTTGGGCGCACGGCTCTGCACCTCGCTGCCTCTCTGGGGAAACGGGACCTGCTTCAGTGGCTCCTGGACCGTAAACATGCCGACCTGCTGGCGAAGGACAAGGAGTCTGGGTGGACCGCATTACATCGCAGCGCCTTCTATGGGCAAATTCACTGCCTTATGACACTCATCAAGGTGAGAACTGGTTCATTAGTATGAGTTTTTCATTAACCAATGTCAATGTTAGAGAGAAATGTGAACAATGGCTAGTAAAATGTCAATATACATTTTAAAGGAATTTAATGAAATTAAAGGGATAGTTCACCCAAAAATGAATATTTTGGCATCATTAACACCCTCATATTGTTCCAAACCTGTATGAGTTTATTTCTTCTGTTCAACTCAAGAAGATATTTTATTTTAATGTTGGTAATAAAACAGTTGATGACACCCATTGACTTCCATGGTATTTTTGTTTCCTACTATGGAAGTCAATGGGTGAACTATACCTTTAAATTATGCAGAAAATTGCTAAATTCAATTACAGTTGCACACTTCAACTTTTAAAATATAAAAAACCAAAAATGTGCATTTTCATCCACATCCACAACAAATAATGCCTAATCAATTGGCCTGGGTGATTTATTAGTCAATCACAGTTAAAAACAATTTTGAAACCCTGTGGACTGTGGAAAATGAGTCACCGGAACTGCTTTATTTTTCCTCCCAATTCTATTGGTCTATTGGTCTTGGTCCATGTATCTTTGTGTTCCAGCATGGTGGAGGACTGTCCATCCAGGACAAGGAGGGTCTTTCTGTCCTTGACCTCACCATGAAGGACCGCCCAGCTCATGTTGTGTTCCGAAACACTGGTAATTAAAATGGGTTAATGTCCTTCTTAATATTTATGATTGTACCAGTGTTAATGTAGTATTTATTACAATAAAACCTCAAAATTAAAATGTATTGTTCTCATATTGTTCCAAACCTGCATGATTCTTTCTTTTAAATCAAAGTTAGAACTTTTGAGAAATATGATGCGTTTTAATATTTGTATGCAGTAAAAGCAAAATGCAGTGACAAAACACCACAGCAGTAGCTGACGCATGGCATCCTGTTATGAGACCTGTCTGAACCAATGGTGTTTGCTTTCGTTGATGTCAAAACTGGTGTTTTGGGTCATTCAAACTTGCAGCATAAAAAGTGTGAATGATATTTGACAATCTCGTAGTACTCTTTTGGGACGCTTGACACGGTCCCTGGTCACTGACTACTTTCATTCAGTGGAAAAAAAAAACCCAGCAAGAATATTATTTAAAATGAAATATAGGGAACATTTTGAAATGCTGGTTTGGAATGACATGAGGAGAGAGATTAAAAATGAGAGAGCTTAAACCTTAAAAAAAACCTTAATAAACCAAAACTTGTCACATTTCTGGGTCAGATCCCAAAAGCAAAGGACAAATGGTGCTAATATACACTGTAATACTACAGAAATAGCATGATCCTAACCTTTATCTCTATACCAAAAACTCAGTAGGCCAGGCAGTGATTCATCTATTTAGGAATCGTTAAAATATTGGTGTCTGGGATGTCGTGAGCATAAAGATTGTAGTGTACACCATGAGTTTTAAAAGCTTAGCTTAATGTGTGATAAGAAATGGATTGGAGACTTGGACCTAGAAACAGTATTCAATGCATTAAAACAAGTGTCCTTGTTCTGATCTCATTTCAGACCCTACTGAAGTGTACACTTGGGGAAACAACACAAATTTTAGTCTTGGACATGGAAACCAGGAGAGCAGACACCATCCTGAGATCGTGGACCTGTTTTCAAGGTCTGGGATCTATGTGAAGCAGGTAAATGTCTTTTAGGGTTGTTGTTTTTTAGGTTACACTTTATTTTTGATGGTCCACTAGAGTCCGTAAACATAACGATTAATAAAATGAGTCCCAACTGTGAACAGGAAATCTCACAAAGTCTCTCACGATCAAACGTGACTTTAGAGTAAACAAACAGGGTGGACGACGGGAAAGAAGAAATGGCGATAGTAGTGTTAGTGTGTCACTGGGTTTTGCAGTCGGTGAGGCCCCGACGTTCTTCCGAGCAGATTCAATCACTCTTAACACACCACACACTCAAGATCATTTGTAGAACCATTAAGATATTCGGGACTTTAGAGAGTTAATTGACATGCAGTTGCAAAGTTTCTTATAGTTAGTAGAAGTCTAAAGTGAACCATCTAAATAAAGTGTTACCTTTTTACTATTTTCAAATTTTTTTGCTGGTTTTCTTCTTCAAAAGTTTTTCTGTGGTTTGCTCTTGGTGGATCTCATGTGGGTGACAGGTTGCCCCGCCCTCACGCCAGTAAACGCATCATCAGAGAAGAAGATTCTTGATCAAAGATTTGAGGAGTGTGAATAAAAAAAAATAAAAAAAAGATAATGTGTACTGATATATAATTTATTATAAATACTGCAATAAAAAAAACAAGATTTTGATCTCTTGGTGACTTTAGTGATAATATTTATGATGTGGTCACTCTCAAACTTCTCTTCACCTTATTACTTCTAGCTAGATACATTTTTGCTGATGAGGCACATAACGCTATGAAATCCTCATCTGTAATGCTATTCCTCAGGGTTTATTTCTGCAAACTGGGTCTAAAACTCCCCAGGGTTATGTGTAACAACAGAGGACGGTTACAAACAGAGGACCTGCTAGTGTTGCCTTGATAACGGGCTTCTCAACAGGGAACTCCTTCAAAACAAAGATCTCACCATCTGAGGAGACTTAGACCTCTTTGCTTCTCTGTAAACTGTTTTTGAAAATGCCCTCGAGGATGAAAGCTACGTTCAAGCTGAAGGAGAGAAGCTCTTTGTGTTGGAACTCGGGCATTTAGCAGATGTGCATGAGCACTTAGGTGATTGTCACCGCTTTGGCATACTTGACCCTGACAGCTCAACTCATGCCAACATCATGCTTTGAACGGTGTATAAGCTTCCCTTTTTTCCATGGTCATAGCGGGGACTCATTTGCATTTTGGATGGATAACCAACATGTGCTTATATGTGGATGGGAAATGTGATCCAGTAGTGTTGCATGATCCCATTGTCAGCCTTTCATTTGGTATTTTGGCATTTTTGAAAGGAGAAGAACAAGAAGGTTAAGGGTGCGATCAAAACGAATTTAGGAAGCCAAATCTGTCAACCATTTAGGATGATGGGAAACTTCCAGAGATGCTTCTGACCTATGGAAGGACACTTCAGCAACTCTTTTCATTTTTCATTGTTTAGTCGGTTGTGTGTGATTAATTTCTGAAGTTCAGGGCAGTCCTTTAATTTTACAGTGCTCATTGTGATGGCGGATCTAGTTTCCCGACCCTTTCATCAGCTCTCTAATGCCCCCCTAAGCACATTGTGACCTGCCATGCTGCAGATGCTTTCAGTTAAATATTAAAATATTCATTCAGGGATAACAGCAGCAGATTAAATAAGCGCTGTGAATGCGTGCGTACGGCAGCGAGGGAGAGCGGGTGCCAGTCAGTTCTTTAGGCGCAGAGTTTGGACACTTTACAGAACATCTCTTGCTTCTGTTTTGGCCTTGAGGAGTGTGTTAAATTAATGATGATTTTGACCCTGGCACCCCTGCCCCGCTGTAGTCGACTCCAAGCCAATCCAGAGCTGGCACGCTCTGTAGAGAAAGGGCAAAGCTGTCATGGCTAAAAGTCAAGCCCTTGTGATGAGCAGAACGCAGCAGGTTCATTCATTCTGTAGTTTTCCTGTCTCAGTTCTTAATCGACCAATAATCTCACCACTATGAATTTGTCTTTCGTATTTACATTGGCTTCAAAAGTATTTGTTACACTTGGCTAAAAAAAAAAAGTCTAATTGTCATTGCATAAATAGCTCAGAAAAAAAAGGGCCTTGCTTTGAGATTTTTGCAGTGGCATTTAACCAGCTTGTCTCAATGGTTGTCTAAAACTGAAGCTACCACATTAGCCAGTGACTTTGCAGAAAGTGTGTGACTGTGTGAATGGTTTTACCTCCCAAGTAAAATGCTTTCTGACTGACTACCTTATCACCATAGCATCTTGTCTAAGCATCTTGAGCAAATATTTAATGACAACAATACTTATTTCTTGTTAAAATAGAATTATGAGATGAAAGATGAAATCATTAAAAAGGACATTTTATGGGTTAATTTCTTTCAGTCATTCCACATATACGTAACATTCAGAAGTTTTGGGGTCAGTACTTTTTTACCCTCTAGAAATTAACTTTTATTAAGTAGTGATGCATTAAATTGATCAAAAGGCACTGTAAAAACATTTATAATACAAAAGATTTCTATTTCAAACAATGTTCTTTTGAAATTTCTATTCATCAAAGAATCCTGAAATAAAAAGTATATCACGGTGAAAATATGACAATACAAAAGAAAAATAACACTGACAATAAGAAATGATTCTTGAGCATCAAATCATATTATATAAATTATATATTTTAAATATATTACAATAGAAAGTATTTATTTTAAACTAATAATTTCACTATATTACTATTTTTACTGTATTTTTAATTTAAAAAATGCAGCCCCCGTGAGCATATGAGATGTCTTTCAAAAACATAAATTCTTACCAACCCCAGCCTTTTGAACTGTAGTGTATTCTGGTTTCAAATTGATCAGATGAAGGCATATTAGTGTACAGGATGTTACATACATGTTACTCATTCCTTGATGCTTTACTTACTAAAAATCGACCAAGGTAATAAAATGAAAATTATTAAAGTGTCACATTTCTGGACTTACTAGGCAAAACAATGCTAATTGTCAAGTTGTTTGTTAATTCAATTCACATTTATTTGTATAGAGCTTTTCACAAAACATTGTTTCAAATCAGCTTTACAGAAAATGCATGTCTACATTACAATTTAGAGTGATCTGTTATTAGAGGTAACTGTCTAAGTTATGCATTTCAGAAATAATAATTAATAATATATTAATTTAAACTATGTATTAATTTAAGGTAGAAACAATGAGCTCATTGAAGTAATCAATACATTTTTGTTAAATGAAATGTATTAATTTTGTAATTTTTCTACACTAATCTACACTAATTTTTGTCTTTTGCTGAAAATAACGTGCTTGTGCTACATAAGTGTGGCTTATGATGAGTTATATCAGAAAGAGGACCACGCCTGCCTGTGCAAACATGATCTTGAATGATGATGATGACAACATTGTTGTGTTTCTGTGTCTTTTGAGGTGGTGTTGAGTAAGTTCCACTCGGTCTTCCTGTCCCAGAAGGGTCAGGTGTACACGTGTGGACACGGACAGGGCGGACGACTTGGACATGGTGATGAACAGACATATCTGGTAAGATGTTTTGGTGTGGGGTAACGCATATATTCTGCACATCTGCTTTCTAAGACTTGGTGTCCATGTTCACATCAATAAAGGTTCCCCGAATGGTGGAGGGACTTTTGTCCCATCAGTGCTCACAGATTGCAGCGGCCCGAGATCACACTGTCGTTCTGACAGAGGAGGGGTACGTCTACACTTTTGGGCTCAACACCCACCATCAGCTGGGTCTGGCACCTCCTCCAGCTTCCAGCCAAGTTCCTAAACAGGTTGGTCAGCCTGGGGCCAGATTTGCAAAACATTCTTAAGAATAAAATTCTTCTTAACTGCCATTTTCTTCTCATTTTCTTACTTAAAGGTATTGTAGGTAAGATTTTTATAAAAAAAACTTTTTTACAAATTTGTTTAAACTTTCTATATATATCAATACATAATTAAAATGTAAGTACTCTGGAAAAGAGAGTATAAAAATTGAGTGTCTGTAGTCCTCTCAGGGCTGCAATAAACACAGCTACTTATCTCTATTCACTTCCACCCCTCCATTCTGGGCTCCTTCCAAAACCACGCCCAAAAACACATGAACGCGCGATGCCGACCGCTCACAGCTGGAGGACGCGCTTCCCAGCGCCGAGCGGAGAGGAAGGAGCGCAGTGCATGTAGTGACTCACATGTAATAAAATACCTAACTTTATCATTATGAATATTAACAACTAACATGGCTGTTAGAACTCACTATCAAGCTAGCATATCATTACTGGTAAAGTTTAAAATATGTTGAGTTTGATTCGTTAACGAGCTAGTAACATAAAGCATAGCTAAAAACAGGTTGCATTGATACACGTTTTCCCATTACAATCAGTTACACTGTGATGAAGGTGAATTTCGTGTAAGATTCATAACATATACGCCGTGTTTTGCATGTAATTGTGTCTCTTACTAGTCTCTTACCCTCCTCGAGTCAAACGAGTGCGCACATGTGGGCAGCGCATGTAGCAGGGGGGGTGTTGCCATGATAGCGAGAGAGTGACAGTCGCCTAAGCCAATCCTTTGTTTCGTCCCGAATGGAAATAATGAGCTGTTTAGTGCAGATTAAACGGTCAAGAGTCACTCGATTTTTATACTCTTTTATCAGATTACTTACATTTTAATTATGCATTGATATATATATATATAGAAAGTTTAAACAAATTTGGAATTTTTTTTTTTTTTATAAAAATCTTACCTACAATACCTTTAAGAGAAAAACACAAGAATATTTTGTATTCCCCAAAAAACTTAAGATTGTTCTCATAGTTTATTCCTAACACTAACTTAAGACAAAACTTAAGAAGAATTGACTTTCTTAAAAATTATTATTCATGGAGTACTCACTCATTATATAAATTGTGCATTTTAAACAAACAAAGTTACATAGTGTACCTTTAAGAATATTTTTGTGAGTCCGAATCCTTGTTTTATGTCTGACGCACTGTTTCACAAATGTCATAAACTCTAGGTAATTCCATAAATGTAATTTATGTTATTTTCTATTGACCACAGGTCACATCTAAGTCCCTAAAAGGGAGGTCTGTGATTGGTGTTGCAGCCGGCCGGTTCCACACTGTTCTTTGGACCCGAGATGCGGTTTATACCATAGGATTAAATGGTGGCCAACTTGGTAAGAGGCTCAAGTTCCCAGATCTGTTTATCACAGAAAACAATCAGGGCTGCGTTTCTCAAAAGCAGCGAGAGCTAAGTTGATCGTAGAGGCCATTGGTGGCAATCTGCTAACAATGCTTTTGTGAAACGCATCCCAGATTGTTTAACTGATCTAAAATCTCTCAGGTGTATAGCAAATCCTCTGCGTGCCAATTTCACCAGAGCATCTGCTTCATTTGCCTCTTCCCATATGAAAAGTTGTGGTCCCACCATTGTGATACATTCAGGTTACCTGCTGGAGCCCAACGGAGAGAAGTGCGTGACTGTTCCCCGACAGGTGTCCGCTCTGCACCACAAGGATCTGACCATCACTATGGTGGCAGCGAGCAATGGGGCCACTGTGTGTGTGACTGAAAAGGGAGATGTGTACCTGCTGGCAGATTATCAGTGCAAGAAACTGGCCTCCAAGTGAGTGGAGTTCAGAGACCAGAGTTTGACAATTATGTTGTCTTAGCGATCCAGATTTTGTGCTGTTTTTAGAGCTTGAAATGTATTTCAATAATGAATTGAATTGTATATCAATATATAGTTTGCAACAGGCACTTAATACAAGCTAGGTTTGCATCCACATATTTTTATGCAAATTTTGAGGTACTACATAAAAATGATGCAGATGGAAATGGTGCTTTGTTTGGAAATGTTTTATGCAATATTCCAATTACAATTCATCAGTTGGATGGAAGTCCAACACTGTCCTTGTGGTGTTCTCTAGACAGATGAACCTGAAAAAAGTGCTAGTGAGCGGTGGTAGTTTGGATCATCGTATTGATTCTCAGCTTCTGCATGATGGTGGAGGAGAGAAGCTGGTGATTCTGGCTCTAGATGAAACTGGAAGGGTGAGTGATATACGACATTGAACTGAACTTCAATATGCAGGTCAGAGATGCTAACAGGATCAAAATATTACCCAATAATTACTTGCATAAGATTAAGATGAGGTTGGGTTAAAACTTCGGGTATTGGGTTAAAGCCTAAAAAAAATCTGTTCTGATAATCAACTGATGTGTTAAAAAATTCCTGCCTAAAAATGCTCATGAGGGAGTTGTCACAGTGCCTGCTGTGATATTTGTTATTTTACTAAAGGAGAGAATAAATCATTCAAGAGTCAGATGAAGATGCTGTTTGTATTCTCGGGGGGAACAACAACAGTGCTGATGTAAACACACCGTCAGTCTGAAAAAGTCTCACTCTCAGTACAGCTAATAAAATAAAAAATTCTAGATTTCTTCTGTAACTGTAAAAGCTTTTTTTTCTTTTTTTCTGTTTATCAGAATTTGGCAAATGGAAATTTCTTGACATACAATCTTTGGGAAAAAATGTTATCTGATCTGGAAGAAGAAAGAGATGTTTGTGGTCTACATGAGTGACAGCTAATGCTCTGTTTCCTAAAATTATCACCTAAAGTGCAAGAACAACAAAGGTCCTAAGACCAAGCCTTGTGGCACACCATATTTTGCAATAGGTCAGGCAGATTTTCATTTACTCAAATCAGTGGCAACAGTTGGACAGGTAAGACCTAAACCAAGCTGGTGACTGTCCATATTTGCCTACTCGATTCCCTAGACAGTGTAAAATAAATGTTTGACGTCAGCCCTTTGTTCCAAGGTACTAGCGTCGGATGACATAAGTTAGTACTTTGCCTCTCTGTCAAGTTCTGTGTAAAATGCTGTGAGCAATACTTGGCTACTAGAATGGTTGTTGAACCACTAAACCATTCTAGCTACTTATTAAGCGTCCAAATGTCCAAGTGCCCCCCCCCCCTCCCCCCATAATGTCTGCTTAACCAAGATGTTCAGTCTTGCGGGCCAATACGTGCCTGATAAAAGACTATCAGCTGCACCAGGCCAGTTAGTGGAATAGGATCCAAGTTTTTAGTAATGTTTAATTAATTTTGCACCAGTTTTCTTATCTATATATTTTTATGAAAAAACAATTCTATTATAAAAGCTTAATCTTTTGCCGCCAGTTGGTTTGCCTAGCACGTATGCCTAATTGTCTGGTTATATGCCAGAGTTTTATGCTTTTATATCTTTACAGCTTATCACTCCATCACTTTATTTAATGCTGTATCCCTATAATCATGTGGCTTGTTTGTTTGAGGAGAGATGCGTTACCACTTTTCGGAGTTCTTTTCTTTGTGGCTAACTTGTGAGGCGTCTCAGGCTATCATATAATGGCAGTGACGTCAGTGGGGAGCGTTCAGAGTTTTATGACAGTCAGCTACAGTTTACGTTACACACAGTTTCTTGTGGATTAGCACATTAGTCTTGAGAATAAATGTTTCAGAAAACCATGAATTTGGTAAAAAAAGATTTCATAGGGTCCCAAAAACTAAATGTAATGGTTAAACTTGTAAAAAATTGTTGTAAAACTTTGTTTTATGATTTCAGTTAATTAGATATGCTTTTTGATTACGAAAATTGTATTTCACCATTGGAATGTTATCCAGAAAAATTATAATGGGGAAAACTGAATTTGAGAAAAAGTAAAACCGATTTCTTAGGGACCTAGATTTTTTCTTGGGCTCATTTGACTTGAGCCAGTAAGGCACCTTTCAACCACTCAGAACACTTTAGCAACCATGTAGCTGGTATTGTATTCATGCTAATCATTTTGACAGTTCATTCTCTGATGTTCTTGCAGGTGTTTTGCTGGCGCTCCACGGGCACGTCAGTGAGGCAGTGCCGCTGGGCTTATGGACGACAGGTCTTCATGTCAGACATCGCCCTGAGTAAGAACAGCATGATGTTTGTTACTCAAGATGGAGAGGGCTTCAGTGGACAGTGGCTGGGACAGTACAAGAAAGCTGTAGACAAAAAAGGTACTGAGAGTATCTGTAACACTAAATGTGTTACAAATGAAATAGAATTGAACTAGATATGCCCTGTTGTGTCAGATAACATGGAGGTGTCCGGCCACTCGGACGGAGGAGTTGTTTATGAACGAATCCGTCTGGAGAAGCTTCATTACGTCCACAGGGCCGTCAGCATCACCATGGATTCTAACGGACGAAACTTCGGAGTATTGCAAGCCGATCCCAAAACCAGGTGCAGATAATTATGACTAAGGTCACAGATGTGTTTGACTAAAGACATTTTAGGAATTTTTGCATTTCTGGCTCTTTGAAGTCACTAAATGGTTCCAGTTCCTTCTCATCATCAAAGTTGTTTATCGTACAAAGGGAAACAAAATGTCCTTAAAACCAAACACTGATTTTGTTTAAATAGCCATGAACTACCCAACAAAACCAGGAAATTACCAAATTTACAGTTTTTCAAGATAAACAACACCAGAAGTGTGAAACATTACACCAGTATCATCCATGTTACCAATAGACAGATACATCTTTGCCTAAGCACTGTATGGTTTTATTGGACACACACTTTCACTGGCTTATATCAGCAACACAAGATATGAGAGGCATTCTCTCCTCCCTTTTAAAAGTTGATAAACCTGTTTATTATGTTATCTTAACTATGTGGTAATTCTATGGTTAGTTAAAGGTAGGGTAGGAAAAAAAATTCATAAACATGTTTTGTTATTCTGGTAGAAACTTTCTTCACATCCTGATAGCAATCACATAATAGAAGTGTTCTACATATATATATATATATATATTTTAACCAGAGGTAGAAAGTAATTAATTACAAATATTTTTGTTACAGTACTTGAATATATTTTTAAATGTATATAATTAATTATAATTAAGTTAATATATATATATATATATATATATATATATATATAAATATATTAAGTATAATTAATTAAATTAATAATAACGTACTTTTAATAAACTTACTTGAATAAAAAAGTATTCAACTTCGCTACATTTATTTTTCACCTAAAGTACATTGCATGGAAAAAGCAAGAACAATGTATGTGTCTAAAATGCATGCACAGCTTGCACACAGTTCAGTTTAATGGTAAATCTTGACTTCTTTAACATTGCAGATAAACTAAATGTGTGAAGCAAACTTTGTATGGAGCTGAAATAAATGTAATTACGATTTTTCAAATACATTTTTTTATTGCAATTTTTAAATGCGATTTAATAATAATAATTATTAAATATAAAATTACTAAATAAAATAAAAACAAAACAAGAAAGATTACTATTGTGTTTTCACGGTGAAATAAATAAAAATAATATAATCATTTATTTTACAATACAAATTTAAATTTGCAATACTAATATTTATCTTAATTTCTCAATTTTCAAACATTAAACCATAATTTTGATGGAAAACCGCCGGGAGCCCTGCAGATGGAGATGACGGCGGAAAATGATCTGCTCACGTGTAAATGAACACAGTGCCGCGCTTCACTCTTAAACTTGCAGTGCTTATATTTATTTGCACCCTTTGTGATTTAATAACCTCACTAAGCCATATTCCGATATTGCTTTTATTTAGTTTAATCACGCAGCTCTACATTAACTTTTCTTCTCCCTTCTTCAGCTTGTATGAAGTTCCCACCACTTCTGGGTCCACATTCTCCCAGCACTTCCAGCGCCTCCTGTCCGAGGCCGATGAGACCGACAGCATCCATGACGTGACCCTGCAGGCTGGCGATCGCACCTTTGCAGCACACAAATACATTCTGTCCATGCGCTCGGACTTCTTCCGGAAATGTCTCCTCCCCGAGGGCTGCAAAGAGGCTGACGGAGAGGTGAAGAAAGGGGAAGATGCAGTGGGCTGTGACCTGCTGGTTCTGGAGAAGGTTCCTCCTGAGATGCTGGAGCACGCGCTTCACTTCATCTACACGGACTCCTGTGAGATGCTGGTGCATGGGACCCGGCCCATCATGCCCCGCTCCAACCCGAGCTCTGATCCCGAACCACAGCAGCAGCTCATCCACAGTCTCCAGGCTTTGGGTCTGGAGAACCGCTCTGCTCTGGAGGTGTACCGCTCTCTGCCTGCGAACACATGTGAGGAAGCAGACAAGCCCAAGGGTAAAAGCACTAAGTCTGGGAAAAAAGCCAAGAACGGAAATATCGGTCTACCTGGACAAAACCCTGTGAAGATGCTGCAGGGAGTCGCCAAAAAACTGGGCTTGGGGAGTCTCTCCGCACGGTGAGACACTTTTTGTAGTGTATTTATAGCGTAAAGTTCACCTACAATGTCAATCAAGGTGTCTTGCTCTAAAAATAGTCGTTTATTTGCTTATTAACAAGGCAGATACTCAGCCTATGTGCAATTTATATGAAGGATTCATGCCATGCTGCATTATAAATTGGTCAAAACAAGGTATCTTAAGTGGAAGCATGTTTAATATTAAAATATTATAATTTTTTATTTATGCCAAATTACCTTTGTCTCTGCTTTAAATTAAGTTATTTTTTAACTTAAATTATATTAAAACTGACAGTAAAATCAAGTTGAGTTCCATATAACTTATAAAAGAAAGTTGAAATTACTTAAATTATTTTTGAGTTAAAGATGTTGCCATGAATTACTGATCATACAATTTTTTTTTTACAGTGCATGAAACAATACAATGGCTCTTCCTTTTTCTATCAAATTTGTCAGTATAAACATTTTATGAATTAATGTTTAGATTTTTTTTTTTAACTATACAGTTTGAGAAAATGTTTGTACTTACTCCTGCAACATGGTTAAAAACAGATATAAACATCATAATTAAAATTAGGTCTTTAAGTATCCACTTATTTATATTTGCTTCCGTTTTCAAATTCAAATGAAATATGCTAATTTTTTGAGACAGGAATTTGGGGTTTTCATGAGCTGTATGCCAAAATCATCAGTATTAAAACAATAAAACACCTGAAATATTTCAGTTGGTGTGCAATGAATCTAAAATATATGAAAGTTTAATTTTTATCATTACATTATGGAAAATAATGAACTTTATCACAATATGCTAATTTTTTGAGAAGGACCTGTATATATTTATAAATGAGGGGTTATTATTGGCTATTGCTGTAATCAATGTCATTAATAACTATGTTATGTTTGACTAGGCTTGACGGAGTGAAGTTTGAAAATGGGAAGATCAGTGTGGCGCAGAAGAAGACGGGCAACAAGCTACGACTCAACCAGAAAAAATGGTGTGTGTTGTTCCTTTGAGAAACATCAGTCGATGTCATACATGCTCTGATTGGCTGTGAATACCGATCTTCTCATTGTGTGTCCTCAGCTTGTATCTCTGTGATGTCACACTGCGCTCTGAAGATGGGAAAGAGTTTCCGTGTCACAAATGCGTTTTGTGCGCTCGGCTGGGTGAGATCAAATGTTTTATTTCACACTTGTGTCGACTGCTGTAGACTTCATACAAAATGATTCAGATACCATATTAAATCTGACTCAAATGAAAATTAAGCGGTGACTGAGTGTTGGAAAGTGAAGAAGTCTATTACAATGTGTACCTGATTACTAACCATTTAGCTGATGAAGCATTGAAAATATGTCTTTAAATAATTAAATCATAAACTTGGCTCAGTATATATGTCTGGCCTATACAGCCTCATTTTCAGTTTTGTCAAATAAATACACTACCGTTTAAAAGTTTGGAAATTAATACTTCAGCAAGGATGCATTAAATTCATAATTTATAACATTTATAATGTTACAAAATAATTACATTTTAAATAATCCTTGCTATTCATCAATGAATCTTGAACAAAATATCACGGTTTCCACAAAAATATGAAGCAGCACAACTGCTTTTAACATTGATAATAATAATCAGAAACGTTTCTTGAGCAGCAAATCATCATATTAGAATAATTTCTGAAGGATCATGTGACCCTGAACCTGAGTAATGATGACAGGAATAAATTACATTTGACAATATTCACATCGAAAACTGTTATTTTAAATTGTAATATTTTACTATTTTACTTTATTTTTTATAAAATAAATGTAGCCTTGGTGAGCAGAAGAGACTTATTTTAAAAAATATATTTTTTTTTATGCTTACCAATCCCACACTTTTGATTGGTAATGTATATCTGTTTACTCTGACTGAACTCTGAAGTGACATTTACATATGATTTCTGACAGTGATTTTATTCTTTCGTGGACATTTCACATTAAAATTCTGTCATTAAACACACGTTTAATGACTCCTGGGAAAGCAAAGAGATTTTAAGCTGATAGTGGAGAGCTCCAAAAATGACTAGAAAACAGAAAACTACCTCGTAACTCGTTTATTTTTTTGTGAGAAACAGATTGGAATTTAAGTTCCTTACTGAAGATCCTTAATTTTATGGTAGAAAGTCCCCATTCGCTTTCATTCAGCAGCTTAGACAAAGTTATACAAATTATACAAGTTTATACACATTTGAAATGACACAAGCGTAACTAAATGCTTCATTTTCAGGTGAACTATTCCTGTCTTGTGGCTATATTAATATAGATGCACTGTTTAATTTTCAGAGTACTTCAACAGTATGTTGGGCAGCCCCTGGATAGAGGTACGGTTGAACAACATGAAGCATCTTTAATCTCTCTGAACTGCAGCTGTTTTTAATGTAATCTCTTCTGCCCTCTTCAGGCCACCAGCTGCACCGCGCTCGAAATGCCCACCAGCTCTGATGTCCTGCAGGTTATTCTGGAGTACATCTACACAGACGAGTCTCCCACTGTCAGAGGTTTCAGCCCAGATGTTGTGCTTTCCTGTCATATCCTGCTGTTTCTTCCTCTCTCCTGTGTAATCCGTATCTCGTCTCTCTGTGTATCTCAGAGTCTGCGAATGTGGAGTTCGTGTGTAACGTGCTTGTGGTGGCTGATCAGCTGTTGATCACTCGGCTGAAGGAGATCTGCGAGGTCGCCATCACCGAGAACCGTAAGGCTCTCTTTCAGTTGTTCATGCTCAGATATTTTGTTGTAAATTTAAAAGTAATGCATTACTGTTGTATCCATTTAAGTACATTTATTTGGTTTCATATTTTTGTTATAATTTTATGATGTTATTTGTTTGTTTTGTTTTAATTTAATCTGTTAATTAAGAGAGAAAATATAAAAAATGGGATACGTCATAAAGGGCGTGAAAATGGATTGAATATGTCGGGAGATATGGAGTGGGTCGGAGACGATTGTTAACCACTTCATAAGTTTCGTATAATTTGTACCTTAATTTCAATCGATGTTTTGTTAATCAATTGTCTGGATTTAAATAATTAAGAAGAAAACGAACAACGCTTGGTGGAATGAAGTGCGCAGCAAAACACAAGCCCACTATCATGCTTTACTGGTTACTTGAAAAAAGTAATCAGATTACTTTTTCAAGTAACTAGTAAAGCATGAGAGTGGGCTTGTTATGTAAATAAAATACACTTGTAAAGACTAAAATAGAGAAAACAAAGTTCTGGGAAAGTTTAGAGATGAAACAATAGCTTCCAAGAACGACTGCCCCTTTAATTTTGAATAGCATGGAAATGAACTACAACTATTAAGCTTTTATCTTTCACTTGACTTGATTTTTGTTATTATTAATTCGCATATAACATACTATACATAGTCTAAAATTCTTGCAGTGCAAAATAGACACCGAAATGAGATGCTTAAGCTTTTCATGTCCTGAAAATATGTGGTGTGATCTCTGAGTGTTGTGTGCAGTGACGCTGAAGAACGCAGCAGAGTTGCTGGAGTTCGCCACCGTGTTCAACGCTGATCAGCTCAAACTCTCCTGTCTGCAGTTCATCGTCCTCAACATGGCGGCGCTGCTGGAGTCCAAGTAAGACCCAGAGATCCTTTACTACGCTGACCGGGAGGGTTTAGATTTAGCGTTGTCATGACATAACTTGTGGGAGTGTGAGAATATTTCGTGTCCACAAGATCATTTTGTCGAGGTAATGACATCGTTATCGTAAGTGAACTGAACATGTCCCCTCCTGGTCACCGTACTTTTACAGCTTACATCTGTCAAACTATCTTAAACTAATTTCCTCAAACATGATAGCTTGCAAGTATGTCCTTAGTTCATTCTTAGCTTGCATTATATTCAAGCAATAATGTACAACCGGTCAAAATATAATATCGTCATATCACCCAGCACTATTCAAATGTTTTGGAAGAAGTCTCTCATGCTCACCAGGCTGCATTTATTTGATTAAATATTGTGAAATATTATAACAACTTAAAATAATCCTATTCTATTTGAATATATTTTAAAATGTAATTTATTTCTTTAATGCAAAGCTGAATGTTCAGGATCATTACTCCAGTCTTCAGTCACATGATCCTTCAGAAATCACTCTAATATGATGATTTGATGCTCGAGTGATATTTCGAACTATTTTCAATGTTGAAAACAGTTGTGCTGCTTCATATTTTTGTGAAAACCATGATTTTATATTACTTGGTTCTTTGGTAAATAGAACGTTATAAAAAAACAGCACTTATTTGAAATATTTTTTTTTTTAACATTATACATCTCTTTTATCATGCTGAATGACAGAATTAATTTATTTAACAAAAAATCGTACTGACCCCAAACTTTTGAACAGTAGTGAATGAACAGATGATGTTCATGTGTCCGTCTATCAGATCGCTGGATATCCTGAGCGATGACGTCCTCCGGGATCTAACGTCTGCGTACAGGAGGATGGTAAGTTTTAAATCATCGTTCTCAGGGGTTCATTAAAGCTTTGCTCAGAGATCCTGACCGCGAACTCCTCCATCAGATCCCAGCCATGCAGAGACGCCTCATTACACCATACGCCGACGCTCCTGACCTCAGCGCCTATGAGGACGGAGACTGGGACGCTGCGGTGGACTGTAAGAGCGGCTCTGAAGCCGATCACTGCAGGTGTGAAATCTGCCCCGCTGAAACACTGTAATCTGGATATGAAGGACTGTCCATCTGTAAGAGCGCTCACTGTGTTTAACTTAGTGATATCCTGCTGAGGAAGGCCAAAGTGAGGGCTAAGAGGAAACCCCGGCGCCGCTCTGACAGCTTTGGCGGATACAACCTGTCTGATGTCATTCAGAGCTCTCCTACTGACGTCACCCACAGCCCGCACACTACAGGTCAGCTTGCTCACTGATAAAAGACACTAATTAGTCAAGTCAGCTTCATTTATATAGCGCTTTTAAAGGGCACCTCTTATGGCATTTAAAATGTTCCTAATATTGTTTTGGGAGTCCCCAACAACAGTTTTACATGCATGCAATGACAAAAAACACTTTTGTCGTCTTATAATATGCATTTATTTTTACCTGATTTGCTCACCGACTCCCAAATGATTCGTTCAACGACTCATTTTCCCAAACCCCTCCTCTGCGGTGATTGGTCAGATGACTTACAGCTTGTGATTTGGAGGAGGAAGCTGATCCAAATAAACTTGGTACTGAACCTTCATTCAGTATCAACCGGCCAAAACTTTGCAGGATGTTTTTGTTCACTTAGATCTGTTACACACTACATGAAAGGTCATTTTCAAAATTCCATAATAGGTGCCCTTTAACAATATAGATTGTTTCAAAGCAGCTTTACAGCGATAATAGGAAATTAAAGTAACAGATTGTTTCGGCTTTACAGCAGCTCTAGAATAAAGTTATTATCCAGCTAAAGTTAGTTTTGATTGATTCACTTCCGTCGCAAAGATCATTAGTTATTAACTTGGGGGGCCGCTAACACGACACCATTCTTGCAGAAAACCCTTAATGTGCTCCGCCCTGCTCGTGGAGCTGGAACAATATATATCGTGACACAATATTTCGCAATTCAAATATGCAACACTATGTATCGTGGATAGTGACAATATGTATTGTGTGTAGTTCAGCCAAAATGAAAATGAATGTGTGAGGGGGGAAAAAAAGTTTTAGTGTCAGTACTACATTAAACTATTATATGCAATGTTGAATATAATGTATAATAATGCAATGGGAGAATATCTGTGGGTCCTGATAATGCCAAATCTCTTATGTTACCAGTACAAAGTAGCTACTTTATTTTAAATATACATTTTTAGCATTTTAATCAACAGTGCATTTTTCGTTAACCTTTTACCATATGTCTTGGAGTATCACAATAATATCATATCGTGAGTTTAGTATCGTGATATGTATCGAATCGTGATATGAGGGTATCGTTACACCCCTACTAATTAGTTGTGTTTGCTAAGGCAAGCATCACTTCTACTATTGCTTATACTTGGAAATAGGGAATTATTCAGATCCCTCTGTGGGCTCTTTTGAGCTGGGTCAGTGTGCAACCACCCCAAAATACCCTCGCAACAGATAAATACCACTCACACTTTCTTCTGAAGACGACTATTGATCATCTAAATGAGTGGTTCTCAATCCGGGGCCTCAGCAAACTCCTATATGAGTCGCAGGATTAATTACAATTATTTAAATTAAAGGAATAGTTCACTAAAATTTTTAATTCTGTCATCATTTACTCGCCCTCAACTTGTTTCAAACCTTTTTTTCTTCCGCAAACACAAAAGAAGATACTTTGAAGAATGTTGGTAACCAGACAGTTGATGGACCCCATTGACTTCCATAGTAGGAAATCAGTCCTTCAACTGTGTGTTGATTCTTTAAAATATCTTCTTTTGTGTTCAGTGGAAGAAAGGAATTCATACAGAAGAATATTCAGTTGTTGAATTGTTTAGAATCACAAAAACAATTGTCAATTTAGCATTTTGACATGTTTCTGTTGATACATTTTTTTTTGAAAACAAGCAGCTTTATCATAATTACAGCAGAACATACAGAGGAAATGTTATAATATACATCAGGGGCCTCTGAATATAATGTTGAACAATCAAAGCCTTGGTTGAGAACCACTGATCTAAATGGCGATCTGCACACTGAAGATCATGTGATCACAAAGCACATGTCAATTATTCAGTCATTTCTATCATTTTAGTAGTGTTCTTGACTACAGATGCGCTTAGTTTGGACTGGATCTGGTTGGCGGTTGTGTTCCCCCAGGTTTGAGTCGTTCGGTGAAGGCCAGTTCAGTGGAGTCTCTGCAGGAGCTCATCACGTCTGACTCGGAGGGCAGTTATATGGAGGCGGGAAGCCCTCGAGACCTGCCGTCCCCCGTCTTACCGGACAGGCCTGACACACAGGTAATGGCACATCACTTTACTATCAGCTCACAATACTCCATAGTATAGACACATTTCATTCTTTAATATAAAAAAAGCTAAATGTTACTTTCAGTTTCACTAATATTATTTATTGGGTAATATTTAACCTAGAATGATTTCCAAAAATGCTAGTTATTTTTCATGTAATATAATATTTATAAATGAAGATATTATTTTTAGTGTACCGGTAATATATACTGCACTCTATACACTTATATACAGTTTAACAATACCATTAGTAAAATGTAAAGATATACTACTACGTTCTGATCATGTCAGCTACGTTCTTTTTAAAGCTTTTTGTTTATATTCACTATAGTTAAAAATGTTGGGGTTGGAAGTCTTTTATGCTCACTTGGCTGCATTTATTTGACCAAAAATACAGTAGAATTGTGAGTAATATTGTGAAATATTATTACAATTTAAAATAAGTGTTTTCTATGTGAATATATTGTAAAATTTAATTTATTCCTGTGGAAAATTTCAACTTTGCTTCATTCTTCAGTGTCACATGATCCTTCAGAAATCATTCTAATATGATGATTTGCTGCTCAAGAAACGTTTCTTATTATCAATGTTGAAAACCAAGGTTCTTGGCAGTTCTTTCATCGTTGCGTGAACTCTCCATTTAATAAAAAATTGCTTTTTTGTAGGAGGAGAGACGTGGACCAGTGGGACTAAAGACTCCTCCTGGCAACCATGTTTTGAAAAATGGCCCCATTCCCACTAAGTCTTCCACCCCTGAACCCATCCCGACAGTCAAAGCAAGGTGATTTAAATCTGTCACCACAAGCAGTTGAACTTCTTCAGTGGTGTCGCTGTAATTCTGAATGCATGTTCAGTCTCTCTAGACCAGCTCCTGTCCTGGACCTCAGGGCCATCATGGAGATGGAGGCCAACTCACTGAACCGGGGTGCCACAGCCAAAGGTCCCAGCTCGTAAGTCATGGGAGATCACAGAGCACAGTTACAGGAATAATTCCCTTAAAAATGAAAATTCTGTCATCATTTACTCGCCCTCAAGTTGTTTCAAACCTGTTTGAATTTCTTTCTTCTGCTGAACACAAAAGAAGATGATCTTATTGACCTCCATTGTAGGAAAACAAATACTATGGAAGTCAATGGGGTCCATCAACTGTTTGATTACCGACATTCTTCAAAATAGATTATTTTGTGTTCAGCAGAAGAAAGAAATTCATAAATGTTTGGAACAACTTGAGGGTGAGTATATGATGACTAAAGGGAACTATCCCTTTAAGTGTCTATACTCTATTTATTGTTTGTTTTACTCCATTCTAAATAAAACATTTTATTTTTTAAATTCCAGATCGAGCAGCAGTAAAGCCGCGGTCACTCCCAGTAAGATGTCTCAGAAGCAGAGGAAGATGATGGCTCTGGCCTCCCGAGAGGGAAGCACGGAGTGCATGTCTGCGAAATCACCACCACCCTTTACTCCAGTGAAACCTGTGAAGACCTGGTGAGAGCCTGATCGCTTTCTGCTGTCCTTATTCCATATGCCGGAGAAATGGGTGACAGTACGGGATTTCTAAATTTGGCTTGGCTTTCCTATGGGCATGCTCTCTACAGTCCTCATACATAATATGCCAAGTGAAGTCACCTTTATTTATACAGCACTTTATACAATATAGATTGTTTCATAGCAGCCTCACAATAATAAACAGGAAAATAACAGATTCAGGGATGCAAACTTCATCAAATATGAGACAAATTCAAATTATGCTGTAAAGTCAATGTTGCAAAATTCATCAATAAGGAAACAAATTTGATTCAGCTATAAGCTGATAAAGCAATAGTGTCATTATTCAGTCAATTCAAGTATTGATAGTATTGGTGCAGTTGAATGAATAATATTACTGAATAATTAAGTGTCTTCTAAACGCTGTACACGTGTTTGCATTGCTTTGATCATTTTCTGATCCCATCATCTCTCGCTCACTACAGTTGGTTGAATATGTACAATGCCTGCACACTATTGGTCAAAGCGCTTTTTAATAATTCCCCCCTGCAAGTGTAACTGGTGTCCGTAGCAAATAAAGATGCAAACCATTTACAAAGATGCAAGTAACTGTGTTTTGTTGATGGGTTTGGTTAGGAGTCTCAGTCCTAACGAACTCTGATGCGGTTCCACTGAAATATAAACACAACATGGACGGACATGATGTCATAAACATGTGACTATAAAGGACAGAATGCTCAGGCATTCCTGTTTTTTCTCCTCATAGTCGTGATGTTGCAGTCAGAGTTCAGGACAGGCGTCAGAACCGCGTCTCCTCACAGCAGATCTGGGTGTGTGTGGCGGAGGGATTCCTGACGCGGTTTTGACTCCTTACACTTTTTATAAGGTCTTCACGAGTTCTCAGCTGGTCAAAATACCATCATATGTAGCAACACACATACAGCGAACGCATTTATCCCAGAACGCAGCATTGTTCCGTCGCGAAATATATGTAATAAAAGCCGACCAGGTTATATCTCTATACCTTTAGGCTCGGTATCTTTATGTTCGGTGATAAAATGCCAATGTGAACGCCAAGCGGACCAGGACTAAATGTTTAGGTTTTTTTGGTCTGGACCAAGCGAACCGAACTACAAGTGTGTGATCACCCTTAGTAAACTAATAAATCTGATACTAATACATTTTAACATTTAACATGTTGTATAAATAGCATATTTATACCTAGATCAGTGATACCTAATGCATTATACAGTGCCTAAACTATTGCTAACACTTTTATCTCAGTTTTTATCATTAAAAAGTACAAATTTAAAAATAATAGATGGGAGCATAAATACACAATGTGTCACCCTGTATAAGGGGAATGAGTCAAAAGGCCCTATCCTAAGCTTAGGATGATTTTGGCTGAGCCATTAGCTTTGTGTCATTTGGAAACAGTGGTTGCCTAATGAATGTTTTCAGTTCCTCACTCTCCTTGCATCATTGTGTTGTCAGGTCGACAGCAGTTCAGTCCCCGTCCGCTTCCTGTTCCTTCCGGGATCTTCTAGTGGAGGAGGAGCAGCGTGGAAAGCCCTCCCCAGTTTCCCCAGTGAAGGCCAGTAGTCCAGTGGCCACTGCAGGAGCGCCGATGTGTGCCAAAAGAGTGACCTTTAAATGTGCCGAGAGCAGCGACCCGGATAAACCCGCGGGGTGAGGAACATCTCATTCAGGGCACAATATCCATTCACTAAATGATGGATGCATATGGCACACTAAACTGGAAACAGGTTTGCAAAGTCAGAAGTCCGATGATGCTTTCACACTGGTGGTTTGGTTTGAAACGGGGCACGTTTCGCATGAAAAATGTGTTAAAGTGAAAGTTGAGTTCAGATGCACTGGAACTGTGGCGCGACCCGGGTGAAAGAGACTTGCCTGCGCTCTTGTTTAGGAAGTAAAGAAACCTGTGCATGCTTTTTAGCTGATGACGTCATCATTAGGTCAGCAAAACGCATGTAATGTATGACAGCAGCAGAAAGCCTGCCTTTATGCGACACAAAACAGCTGACGCAAGTGTCGTTTCACTCAGCTAAGTAGAACAGTATGAAAATAATAAATAAACACAATAGAGATGCACGATTAATTGTTAATAAATCATATTCTCATTCCTAAATGACAATGATTCGCCTGTGTCTATAAAACCTTTGACAAAATCTCACCGAAACCTTATACACACAGTATAGTTATCTGTGTTACAAATATCCATATTATCACAGAACAACTGGGATAATAGTTTTTTATAGTTTGGGAAATAAACAGATTTCTACAGTAGAGATTAAAATTCTGATAAAAAAAAAAACTAACATCAACTAACTTCTCATGTGTTTTAATGAAGGGTGTTGTGATCTTGAACATGGTGTAATCGAAGTGGCATTTACCCACCCCTAAACGTGACCGTGAACTGGTATTGAGCGCTTATCATGCTTTACCTTCCAGCTAGGTACACAAGATTAGTCCACACCACACTCCTTAAACCAGTTCTTAATGATCATTCGATTTTAGCACAAGGATATTGATCATCTGGAATAGAAACGTTGCTCAGCTAAAGCCACAATTCCCCAAGCACAAAAATAGAAACACTCAAATATCTTTGTTGTTTAGAGTGCGTTCTGGGATTGCTTTCTCTGTGGAGCACACATGCAGTGCTTCCTTTGAAACGGGGTACTTGTAGTGCACTGATGATCGCTTTTCTAAACACTCACCAGTTTTTGGATCAGACCTTGTGTGTGAGATTAGAACAAGAGTCTTGTTCATTTGTATGTTCCATTAGATGGCGCTGTAATGCTTCTTTATAAGGAGGCCTGTGAGTGATCGGTCATGTGACTGAGATGCTGTCGTCAGTGGGGACTGAAGCCACATGTTACTGTACAGCTATTGACATTTACTGGTGTGTTCTGTAGGTGTGATTCTAGGCTGATGCTATGTCATATTCTTTGTGCTGTTTTCTCAGAGAAGTAATTGGATGTTCTTGGGTTAGTATCATTCCCCCCCCCCCCCCCCACCCCGCCCCATGATTTCCACTGATGGAGAATGTGTTCAAATATTCATCTGGAAATTATTGAAATGGAAACAAGAGTGACCGTATCTTGGCAGTAGTTGCTTTGTCGAGGTGGCGTCTGGTTAGTACACTGTTTACAATGCAAACCCAGTGTCGTCTGAAGTTCAGATGATTTAGACTGTTATTTAACCTTCCTAATGCATTTTAAAAAACGGTATACACCTTTTGCATTCCTGGGTCAGCTTGGACCCGGTGGACACGAAAGCTTATAAAAGTCCTAACTTATTTTCAAAACTATATTTTATCTAATTAGTAACTTATCATTAATGAGTAAATGCCCAAAGGTTTTAAAGTTTTGCATGTTACCATGTTTTTTCCATGCTATTACTTAATTTATCCCCTTTTATTAATAAAAGAAATTGAGAAATTCTTTTTGATTTCAAATTCTTCAAGAATTACAGCAAAAATGATAAATATTTATGAGAAATTGTATTTGAATATAGCGTTAGATGACATTTATAAGAGCATGTAATATTAATTTCCAGTATGAGCTCCATTGACTTCAATGAACTTACCGGTAATTAAATTGATATGAAACTTATTACTCATGACTGCTAAAAAAAGGCTAAATTTATGAAACCTACTTTTTTTTTTTTTTTTTTTTTCTTCAAACAAAACAACACCAATAAAACATCAATATTACTCTGAAATGTACTCTCAAACTAAATATATCCATTTTACTTGGATAAACTTTTATTATTTCAACATTAAGACATTATTTTATTTATTTATTTTTCAGAATTATTGTGTATTGTGCGTGTCAGTGTAGGAAAAACACTAAATGTATTTTACAGAAGTAATTTGTGACGAATCTAATGTTAAAAAGATCAGCATAATTTCATGTGTAAAGCCACAGTTCACTTTCGAGTCAAAACGGCCCTGAAAGCAAAAGGTGTAACAATTTAGTTTAAATGGTTACATCTCTTACGTTTTTTTTGTGGGGGGAAAAAAAGAAAGGTAGAAAAAGAACAAAAAATCTTTGTACTAAAACCTTTGGATTTTTAAAAACATTTTATGTAAATCTTCTGGGTCAAAACAGACCCGAATACAACAGGGTGTCCGTCTATATGTGTTTTTCTGGGATGCTCTGCAGGACGTCCAGTGTGACGTGTTCTCCTCCATCATGTGTCAGCGCTGATCTGACCTGAGCCTGCAGATGTGTGTGTGACCGTGGCCCGGCGTCTCTCGGGCACATCAGCTGCCCGCTGGGCCTGTGTTTATGAGTCCAGCGCTCGAGCAGAGGTCTGAATATTTATCAGCAGCCCGTCTGTGATCGTAATCTATATTGATAAGGGCAAACTTTGTCACAAACACACTCATCCCTGGGGCTCGACGTCACCTGTGTTTACGAGCGCGATGTGAAGCAGAGTCGCTGCTCTCGGGGTTGTTTTTGTTTTGTGTACAGTGTTGGGTGGGTTACAGAAGTAAATCATTACTAGCTACTAAGAGCATCTTCAACGGTGAAATAACTGTCATTTATTTGACAGCACTAGCAATACATAATGCATTTCTTTTTAGAGAGTAGCCTATTTGGTAATCTCATTTAACATAAAAGTTAGTCAAATCAGACATTGCTCTGTAGACATCGTGGACGAATGTAAATGAGCAAAAATGTACAAATAATGAGCATTAAATATGATTAAATTTCAAAATAATAAATTAAAACAACCAGTGTTGTGTGTTACTAAGTAATTACGTTCCCCTTGAAAAAGTAATGTAAGGGATCTGTAATTTAATTAGTTACTGATGTAATTGAATTTAATACGGTATAGACTATAGAACAATTCTATATAAAACTTAAACATAAAGATTTAACATCTACTGTTAAAATGTATGTTCTTAATGTAACCATCTCCCTTTAAAAATGAGGGTCAGTTAGAATCATTTATGCAACTTTATGTATTTGAAAGAATTAAAAGAGCAGTTTCAGTTTCATGTCTATCCTTGAATTGTTCAACTGGTTGAGCTTGATATGGGATTTAGGAAGTAAATAGGGCTGTCAAAACGATTAAATTGGGATTAAACGCATGTATCATACAAATGTTTATATAATATGTGTGTGTTTATATAAGTGTGTGTGCGCAATATAAGTGTCAGAGCCGTTTTTGTGAGGATCCTGTTTTGTGTCGTTTGTGCCTCAGCTTTTCCAAATACTGTGTGCTGTAGTCAATCGAAGCATTCGAAGCAATTTGGGAGGAAGTTACTCAGCGTTGAAATTTGTTCTCTCGTGTTTGTTCTTCTTCCCATCAGCCCTTGGGTGCTGAGAGCAGCTGGAAGCCCTCCGTCCACCTCTACATTTGCGTCCATTGTCGAGGAGGAGCGAAAACAGGAGGCGGCACTGATCCGCAGCCGCGAGAAGCCGCTAGCACTCATACAGGTCATGACATTCTGCATTATGTGCATGTGACTTAAAAACAGGAACTTTTACCTGCCGACATAAATGGTTCAAAAACTAAGCTACTTCAAACATTTTCTGCTTTTGAATGATAATGATCAAGATATGTACACTCATGGACTCTAAAGGAAATATGTACGTTTAGCTTTACACCGCTTGATGATCAAATAAATGCTGTTCTTTTAAACTTTCTAAAGAGTCCTGAGATAAATATGAAGCAGCACAACTGTTGACATTGATGATAATAAATGTTTGTTGAGCATCAAATCATCATATTAGAGTGATTTCTGAAGGATCATGTGACACTGAAGACTGGAGTAATGAAGCCGACCACTTCAAAGAACTTTGCAAATGTGTATTACAGTAGATTTTTTTCAAATATGTTTGTCATTGAATCCGTTCTTCTTATTTTGACTGTAGATTGAAGAACGAGCCATTCAGGACCTGTTACTCCATTACAAGGCCGTTAATAACCCAGAGGAGCTGATATTGGTGGAAAGAGCACCACAAGGTCCAATCGCCACCCCCACCTGGAACAAGCGCTGATGCGAGCACAGCGTTACCGTAACACATGACATCACATCACGCTTAAGTTTCAGGCAGTGTTAAAATGCATCACAAGCCGTGTTCTGTTTCCAATGCACACTTTTTTTTCTCTTAGACTGCTTGCTTTCTCTTTCTGTCCGCTTTTTTAATTCTTTTAGCTGTTTTCTGTTAGGAAAAGACTGGAACGTGAAGTGTTATCTATTGTTCTCAGCTCCGAAGAGTCGCCGCATGTGCCAAAGGATGTTTGTATCTCTTGTTATCCTTTCTTGATGAGCCTTGTGCGTGTGCGCGTGTGCGTGTCTTATGGAGGCCAGGCACACACACAAAACTCACCCATTGTGACAAGATGAAGAAAATCGAATCAGCCGTGAAAAGCAGTAAAGACTTTATTAGGCTGCTCGCGAGGTCTGTTTGAAGCAGCTGGTTTAAAAGAAACTTGTGCACGACGAAAGGAGCTGAGATTTACAAATATGCATTTTATATTTTGCTTCCTCATGCAATCCACATTAATAACATTCTCATTTGGGGCTGGGTGTAATTATAGTTTATTATGTTTAAGTCATTATCAGAATATGATTGGTACTATATTTAAAAAAAAAAAAAAAAAAAGATTATTGTTCTTTCTTTTGAATACCTCTGTCATTTTTGCTTAATGTTAAGAGAAGATATTTGCAGTGGCATGCAATAAAGAGGTGAATGTGAGCATCAGCGATTGTTGTTTCTTCTTCATGCATGTCTAAAGGGAAAGTTCACCCTCATGCTGTGGTCTGTGAAAGTCTCCAGATCTCCATTGGTGCTGTAGATCAAACAGATTGTTACATTTCGCAAAAATTATGTATTACATACAATGTTACATATCCTTACAATTGTTACATATTAATCTAGGATTGGAGCTTAACATGAAAATATTCACCGTCATTCTAGCATAACTAGAACTAGGGGGCGCCACAACTGAAAACCTGTCATAATTTCACAAAATAAAATGAAATTTGATGTGTATTTGAATTTATTGAAAGGATAGCCCCTTAAAATGTACTGTAACATCTCATTTTCGAGGGGCTCCCAATAACACATACAAACTACAATACAAAATACAACATTTAAAGCAAACAAACAAATAACCAAAAAATAAATCACATAAACAGACAAACATCTCAGTCCCCTGTTCTCCCACCTACAGTCTCCAACTGTTTTAGACAAACAGGAGCATGTACAAACAAAAGGACATACATTTTAGTGCAAACATGAAAATCCTGCACCTGTACAAAAATTTACCTCAAACTAACAGAAATGTAAAAAATAAATAAATAAAAGGAACAGATCTAAAACTGATTTAAAAACATGAGCAGGTTGTTTTCAGATGAGAAAATAGATTAGTCCCATACGGACGGAAAGCTGTAATTGATCTGAGACGAGGAGGGAGATTGTTCCAGGCAGATCGAGCTTTGTCCTGGAATGACCTGCAGTGAAAATTCTCGGGACACAGAACAGCGATAGGAGGATGTAAATGGAACCAAAAGCTGTTTTAAAAAAGAAGGGCCATAAAAATGAACACATTTAAAACCAGTAGTATTGCCTTCGGGATTTTATTTGGAGCCAGTCAAGAGTTTCATACAGTGTACAATGGTGTGATCTCAAAACAATACATGAAGAATTGTGAATGACATTTAGAGGTTTTAAATTGGTATCTGAAGAAGTGTTTTGGTAAATAATGTCCGCATAGAATTAATTGGGAGCGATAAAGAGAACACAAGCAACCATACGATTTTTTGATAATAAAATCAATGTGAGGCTTAAAGGACAGTTCGGGGGTCAAGCCAAAGACCAAGATATTTAAATAGATCAACTTTAGTGAGGGGTGACCCGTCATTAAAACGAGTCAAAGTTAAATCAAAGGAATGCGAACAATAAACACAATACTGCAAGACTTATTTTTATTGAGAACAAGTTTGTTTTTGTAAATGAGTAAAATTCTGACTGCAGAGAGGACTGAATGTATGAAATATCAGAGTAGGAGGAGTAAATAACAGTGCCATCTGCATAAAGATTAATGAAAGATCATGAGCCGGCTTTGGGAGGTCATTAATAAAGGCACAGAAGAGCAGAGGACCCAGTATTGAGCCTTGAGGAACACCATTATCAACAACCAAATAATCAGAATTAGAGCCTTGAAAAGAAACATATTGGTGTCTGTTATGGAGATACGAATTAAACCAGAGGAAAGAGTTTTAATCAAAGCCTATAGAGTGCAATTTATCAAGTAGAAGGTGCTTTAGAGAGATCAATGAAGATTGCACCAGTAAGTTGGCCTTTATCAAAGGAAGTAAACAAGTCATTGGGGTATTTCATTAGGCCATATGGTGGAAAAGTTGGGTCTAAAACCTGACTGAGATAATTAAACCGATTAATGTATTTTGATATTTGATTGAAAGTTAGTTTCTCGAAAACCTTTGCAACAGTGCAAACAATAGGAATTGGATGGTAGTTTTAGCACTTTTAAAAAGAGGGTTACAACATTTCCATATGGAAGTTATTGAGCAAGTGGACAGAGATCAATTAAATAGGTCTGTAAGAGGATAGATTATCTTGTTTTGCATAACTTTCTACATGAGTTGGAAATATATATTTATTTATTTATTAAATATATATACACTATATTTGATGAGAGTCGCCCACTAGGTGGCACTATAATAAGCTAATTTATGTTTTTATTAATATTTGAAATTGTGATGGCTAGAATAAAAATGTATCTTTCCTCTAAATCTTTCAGTGACCCTTTTCATTTGTATCACCTACTCATCCACATGAGCCACTGCTATACACACACACTCACACTAAATGGCTATATTACAATGAAAGTGTAAAAGGTTTCCGATATATTATGATGTGGGATTTTGTCCGGACAGTATAAATTAAGGGCCAGATTTACTAACAGCTTGCTGCAACACAAATCTTTTGGTGTTAAAATCAAAAAAGTCAGTGGACAGGGATATTTTAGCGGCTGAGCTTATTACACATGCAGTTGAAGCAGTTTCCCTTTCAGGCAAACTTTATGTGAGGAGAGTTTTTGAGGAGAGTATTTAAATAAATCACGCAAGGTGATTTACTAAGGTTTGCGCTCGTTAACTTACTGCTATTTGCGCCATTATTTAATGCAGTGTTTCCCAACCCTGCTCCTGGAGGCACACCAACAGTGCACATTTTGGATGTCTCCCTTATATGACCCATATATTTCTGGTCTTGGAGTCTTTACTAATGAGCTAATGAGCTGATTCAGGTGTGATTGATTAGGAAGAGTTGGAAAATGTGTAGCGTTGGTGTGCCTCCAGGAACAGGGTTGGGGAACACTGATTTAATGAACAAAAGATGCACCAGATGCTGGTTTGGGCTGCTCTTGATAGATAGTTTTGGTCATTATGGAAATGATCCACTGTGTCTGTGTTCTTTAATCTGCATGTCGTAAGTAGATCACGTGCAGAACTCACTCCCATCAGCGCTTTTGGGAATTGCACTCTTATACCAATTTGCCCTGTTTAGTAAATCTGGCCCAAAGCCTGCGAAGTGCCACTTCAAGCCGAACACACCCGATGATTGGTTCAGCTCATGAAAATGAGGCATTAAAGGACCTCTTGTCCCCCTCAGCCCGTTTTAGCAGACCGCTGTTGACTCGATGTTTTTAAAGTCATCGGGGTCAGAGAACAACGTGTCTCCAGTGACGTGACTTCAGTGATGTCACCTCTCTTTCATTTGTCAAATTTGCGCTCATGCAGTCATCTCAAGCCCGTCCTAATGAATTTGATGTTTGGTGTGATTTGATTTAGGAGACAGTCCTTTCCTTACGAACAAACCTCTCTCTTTGCATGTGTTACAATCATCAGAGAATTAAAAAGCAGCCGTTAACAGAGTGCATCAGATGACCCTCCATAATAAGAGCAAGATGGTTAAGGGTCCTAATGCGCAGTAATGACTGCGGCGCTTCAGTTCAAGCATCTGCCAGACATGCAGGGAGAGGAATGATAATCACTTACTTGTCTGAATTAGTCAGAGAGGAGATGTGATGCCCAGGGGATTGGAAAGAAGTATGCAACACTGTTTCAAAAGCTGCCGCATGTCTTAATACAGTGTTTTAATATAATTAACACCGTTTAAAACAGCTTTTGTGGTTTTATGACAATATACATCAATTAAACTAAAATAAAAAATGCACTATACCGTTCAGTATGCATTTTTAAATATATAAATTAATACTTTTATTTAGCATGGATGCATTAACCCTCTGGCTCAAAAATAAAAGATGACTATATATATATATATATATATATATATATATATATATATATATATATATAAAAGAAATATAATTGTACTAGTTTGATAATGTTTTTTATTTAATGTTTGTATTTTTAGGGGATTTTATGGTACTATGGTATAGTTAATTGGGCAAGGAACTGAAACAGTCTTAAATCTTGAATGCCGTGGAGAAAAGACTTAAGTTTGGTCTCTTTTTAAAGGCAACACTTGGCAAATTATTGCTGAAGTGATAAAAGTTTAAAAAAGTGAACTTAAAAAAGTTATACAATTTTAGAATTAAAATATTTATTTTTCAAATAAATGATCCGATTTGAAAGAAAAAAAAGTATTGTGGAAAATAATTGTATCACGTTTTCCACAAAAAATATGAAGCTGCACAACTGTTTTCAACATTGATAATAATCAGAAATGTTTCTTGAGCAGCAAATCATCATATTAGAGGTATTCATATTTCTGGAGGATCATGTGACCCTGAAGACTGGAGTAATGATGCTGAAAATTCAGCTTTGATCACAGGAATAAATTAAAGTTTAAAATATATTCAAACAGATAACAGCTATTTTAAATTGTGCTAATATTTAACAATATTACTGCATTTTTGATCAAAGAAATGCAGGTGAGCAGAAGAGACCTCTTTTGAAGACATTTAAAAATCTTACCGACCCCAAACTTTTAAACAGTAATTTAAAGAAATAAAAAAACAATTACACTAGATTGGTAAAGGGTTTCTAATTTACTTTTGTTTTACAATGAATTAAATACCACTTCAATAGGTTGTCAAAACCATGACCTGTGTGTGTTGGATAAAGAACACAACCAGCATTTTAAGAGCGACAGACATTTGACATGTTTAAGACGAGCTGCTTTTCATGCTGTTCATTTTACGTCACACAATGATTAATCCACCATCTAATAGTTTATAATGTGTCTCATTAGCCCGATGCCTGGCAACCACATCCACTCTGAACGGGGCTCTTCCAATCACAATTTAGAGACGGAACTGTGTTAGAAAACGAATTATGTCATGATTACAGTTTAATGGACAATTTGTTGAAAATCCAGGATGTGCTGCATCAACAAACTCTGCTTGTGGAAAATCCTGCAGGATTATGCGAATGACTTACTCTGGTAGTTGTTTTAAAGGAAGAAACATTTGATATGGAGCTCCACAAAGAGAAGTGCATCAGAAATCCATGCCATCATCAACAAAAACGCTATTTGCTCTGTGTATGAAAGCATTACAGTCTTGGACAAGCAAGTGGAAACTAAATATTTAGATCTCCTAATGTTCTTAGAGCTGAACTGATTTATAATGTTCATATTTGTTTGCTCTGAGGTTTTATCATGACAAGATACATTCTTAAATCCCTATCATAGAAACTTTGTAGTCAGTTCTGCTGAACACAAAATATTGTGAAGAATGTCAGAAACCAAACAGTTGGACCCCATCGACTTCCATAGTATTATTATTTTTTTCTCCATATGGAAGTCAATGGGGTTCACTAACTGTTTAGTTTGCAACATTCTTCAAAATATCTTCTTTTGTGTTCAGCAGAAGAAAGAAACTCATACAGGTTTGGAACAACTTGAGGGTGAGAAAATGATGACAGAATTTAGATTTTTTTTCGTAATAAACGTGACTGCGTTGATTTCACTCATGTCAACAATCGCACAACACTTTTCCCCTATAGTTAGTTAGTTATAGATAGTTCCCCTATTTCCGAAGAGAAGCCGTTATGAAGAGCGACTTTTAAAGTCCGTTCTGTCATTTGGACTTGTTTCTGACTCTTGTTTCTGATCTCACTGAGCTCATGGAGCATCAGTGTGGATTAGCAGATTCTTGTTAGTGAATAAATAAGGCTACGACTCCAGTGTATTCTGAGCATGCCCAGAACGTGCTTACCCTTTCAGTGACATCACTGATCTCCCACGCTTTTGAGCTCATGGATGCCAGATCGGATTCATTACATAGGCAGGTTAGTTATGTAGGGAGAACGAGACTTCTGAGAAAAAGAGCATGAGTTGCTGGGCCAGGACTGGCCAAATATTACACGTTATCCCCCTGTT